>JASSUY010047105.1:0-13897 GCA_032466535.1 Forpus xanthops | reverse complement strand
CCTGGAGAAGAGAAGGCTGTGTGGAGACCTCATAGCAGCCTTCCAGTACCTGAAGGGGGCCTATAGGGATGCTGGGGCAGCATATATAACCCTATATGTCATCATTTAAGCCCAGCCAGTAACTCAGAACCAAGTAGCTGCTTGCTCAGTCCTACTTCTCTTCCCCCCTGCTCTTGAAGAGATGGGGAGGAGAATTGAAAGAATGTAAATTCTGTAAGTTGAGATAAGAACAGTCCAGTAACTAAGGTACAATACAAAACTACTACTACTATCACCAATAATAATAATGATAAGGGAAATAACAAGGGAAGAGAATATAAAACTAAAAGGGAAAATGCAAAGAAAGCAATAAACACAAGTGACACACAATACAATTGCTCACCACCCACCGACTGATGCCTAGCTTGACCCGAGCAGCTATCTGGGCCTTCTGGATAATTCCCCCCATTTTTATACTGGGCATGAAGTGCTGTGTTATGGAATAACCTTTTGGCTAGTTTGGGTCAGGCATCTTGTCTCTGCTTCCCCCTGGCTTCTGTGCCCCTCCTCACTGGCAGATCATGAGACTGAAAAGTCCTTTTTTAGAGTAAATATTACTTAGTAACAACTAAAAACATCGATGTGTTATCAGTGCTGTTCTCAGACTAAAGTAAAAAAACTCAGCACTTCATCAGCTACTATGAAGGAGAAACATAACTGCTACAGCTGAGCCAAGGACACTGTGAGATGATAAAATGTATTTTATGCTATTAAAAGAAGCAAAATGCCATGAGCTATTGTACTGTGAATCATAGACACAGATTATTCTTTTCCCTGACCTACTAGATCATCCTGAAATGTTTCAAGCTAGTGGTAACACTGATTCACAACAGGAACTCCTTCCTTACCATTATGGCAAATGAAGACACTGACAAATACATGGGGATGTTTCTCCCTTTGTATTTGCTCCTTCTTCTTGATGACTCTGGCCTACGTATTTTACCTATGTAGAGTATGAGTACAGTGAAAATGTTACCTTGTGAAAGCAGTCAATTCAAAATATATTTGTTGACAGGAATGGAGAAAGTAAGGGGCAGTACTGAAACTTGGTTTTCTTCTGAGCTCCTGTTTGAGAGGACATGATGTCTGCCACTTCATTTGCTCTCTTTGGGAATGGATGCTTTCTCCTCATCTATGCCCTGCTCCCCAGAGTATTCTGCTGGGTGGGTAAGGTACATTTTGATGACGTGCTTCTGGGGGAAGCTGTTGGGCAAGGAAACAGGGTACAATCCTATGGGCAGGGGCATTCTGAGCAGGTTACAGAAAATGTTCCCTGTTCTAACTGAAATCAGAAGCGCTCATAAATAATATGGAGAAACTCTATTAGTCACTGGAAGAAGCCTCTGACAGAATCCTGAACTCCTCTACCCTTTCTCTATCACTACATCTCCTGTTGTTCTATGGTTGGTAGTTCTGGTCTGCAGTGTTTGTTAACTGCCTTCTATGTTCTCAGTTTCTGCAGAGTTCAAAATCAGCTATGTCATTTTAAATAACTTAATACAATTTAATTTACTGATTCTGTAGATTGAACTGTAAAATTTTCTGAAAGACAGTACCTTTGTGAGAGTGAATTATGTTGTTTATCTGTTCATTCAGTTTGTAAGATGTACTGAGGAGGAAGATATATGTTTAGATCAATCATCCAGTAAAACTGAACTTGTGAATAATGCTTTCAATAACTAAAGAAGTAATTGGAATGAATAAATCAATTTGCAGTGAACAGCTGATCCAAGCTGTTGCTTACAGATATTAAAAGCTTAAAAAAGCAACAAAAAAGTTATTGTAATTTAAAGAAAAAAAAAGTAACACCTACATAAATCCCATCAGGAGACCATGGCTTGCAAACTTTAAACATCACATGCTTTCTTAGTGTTCCTGATGTGTTAGGATGTGTGAAGCATCATTTCAAGATGTCTGTGTTTAGACAGTATGTCTAAAGGCAGAATCTAATAGGAATTAGAATTCCATTTTTATGAAAGTAACTTCAGTTTGACGGCATTCTTAGGTTGGGCAGTAGCTAATCACTATCTGAGTCATATTTTAATACCATAGCATCTATAAAACCTTAGATCCTACTTTAAAATTCTAAGCAAATGTAGTCTTAAATGCCATTTCATGCCCTGGTGCTCACAGATGCAGAGGCTGGAGCAGGCTACTGTCAAATATTCGGCACTGGCATATTGGCATCAAAGCTGTGTGGGAGGAAATGCCATCCGTCAACCTTTCAAAGATGTGATTTCCTACCATTCTGCTGCTAGATGGAACATAATTGCATTTTTAGTATAGTCCTTTGCGTGTTCCTTCAGTGCACTCTTCATTATGCTTCTAACCTTTCTGAAGAAGATGGTGGTTCTCATCCGGAACTTTCTCACTCAGCTACCATTGTGTAGGTCTTATACATTGTAGTACCTAAATTAGGTAAAGGGAGACAAGGAGAGTCTAATCTTCCCTTGCTTCAGTTCTCTGTTGGCTCCCACTTACAAATGATGGTCAAGATGTGAAAAGGAAGAATGATACTGAGTGTAGAGATAAGTCTCATGCTGGAAGTGATATGTTTCATTGTTCTCTTCTGGCAACTAAGACCGGTGTCAGGACAGAGCAGCAAATGTAAGTAACACTCGTGCCTGACGGTGCCTAATTTGGAAGATCCTGGCCCAACTGAACCATCTCTACAGTCTGGAAACTCTTATATGTAAACAACAAACACTTCTACAAGCTATGAAATATTGCCTTTCAGCAAATAATTTTTCACAATATAAAATGCATCATTTACTCAAACAGTCATAATAAATATTATAAATGGGTCCAGACAGCAAACCTCAAATCCTGACATTTATTATCTGTTAGAAAACCTGGTTTGGCACCATCCCTTGAAAGCAGTGGTGGTAATTGCCCTTAAAAATTAATGTCTGTTGAGTTAAAGCCAATTGTGAAAGTGCAGCCAAAATTATTCTTACAATGTTTTCACTCCCTCCACTAAAAATAATCAACTAGCTAACCAAACCCAGAAGTCTTCTGGTCCTGAGCCAATGTTTATTTTTTTTTTTTTTTTTTTTTTTTTTGTTTGTTTGTTTGTTTGTTTGTTTTGTTTTGTTTTGGTGTTTTTTTTTTTTTTTCCCTAAAGAAATATTTCATTACTTACTTTACATTCAGTTTCAATTATTATAATAGCTTTTTAATGTTCTGATTACTTATTTTACTACTCTGAGTATTAGGTATGAGAAAAATGCCGTTTAACTTTTCTGCAGTGAGTAACTGATAAATCTTTCAATAGCTTTTAACAGTAATAATAAACCCCCAAATATTTCAGAAGCTTCTGTTGAAAAAAACCCAGTTCTTAAATATCTATCCTTCTTCTGAGATCAATAACTTTTTCATTCACACTGCCCACCACGATTTGCTATTCAGATAACCAAAGCATACCTGCTGTAAGTGAAAGCAAATATTAACACTAGTGTGGTAGTTTTCTTTTAAAATAGCAAACACAGACTCAAGTTCCCTTTTGTCTGTGACCTTTTCCATAGCCTTAAATAGAATACAATTCTTCCACTGAGTAATCATCATGAAGAAATAATGAGGCATACATGAAACTGCTAATATAATAAGGAAAAAGACTTTTTATCGTAGTAACTGACAGTGACATTATATCATATCAAACAGAAGTCTCTTGGATGTGTGTTGGTTAAACTGGATTTATTGTTGTGTGCTAACACATGTCACACTTGGTGCTAGTCAGATTAAGCAAAACCAGCAACATAGCATTAATGACATTAATGAAAACTTAATTCTGAATAATGAGCTATTGTGTAATGTTTATTTCTATTTTCTTAAAGCTAGTTGTATATTGGAAAATAATGAAACTACATCCAACACAGCTTCCACAATTTCCTTCAACAGTTATTGTACTGAAGTCCTCCTTCCTCCCCTGGAAACATAATTATTATGACCTTTTCATGATCTTAGTCCATTCCAAAGGTACTTCTTCCTGTCTGGGCAGAACCAAAACAAATCTTTCAAAGGAAGAAAGGAGGTTGAAATTAGTGGAGAAATTAAGAACAAAGTTCACTGCTAAAAAAACATGTAGAATACGGTCTCTTCTGTATGTGGGAAAATGCACTCTACATATCTAAGAATCTGTTCTTGGATAGAGTCTTGGATATGTAGAGTCTATTCTTGCACATGGAGCTTTCTCAGTGCTCAAACCACTTTTGTTCCTTGTGTCTTTTCTGGGGGGCTTGTTTTCAGAGTCTTAAACTGGTTGTGGTGATTCTTGCCTTCTTACATAGAAAAGATCAATTTTCACTTTTCTCACCAAAGCTGATCTTATTTACATTGACAGGAATTCCTGCTAATAAGAAAGGAATATAATATGTGAATTGAGATTGAGTGAGACCAAACACAGAGGTGATGTATTCCAATCAAGGCTTTAATCTAAGTGTTATGACTATTAAATTACTGTTGCTGGTTTTAACATGAGTACATTTTTTGTCAAAATATTTTCAAAAGTCAACAAAGCAAACAGTATTCCAAATTTATTTTAATGTATTTAATAAATCACATAATTTTTAGTAAAATAAAAAAGGTAATTAATCTGAATGGCTTCTTTTCATTCTCTGAAAAGTTCTATTTTTCTAGATCTTGCAATTTAAATTATAACTTGGTTTATCCATTTCTGCTTTCTCATAGCAATATGAGATATTATATATTCCATATGTCCAAAATATTTATTGTAAAGAATATTTTAATAATTAAAATGATGTATCTGGTTACTTCATTCTGTTTTTTTGTTGTTGTTTTTGTTTGTTTTTTCTTTAGTTTTTTTCCCCTTACGTACTTAACTAGACACACTTTTCTTCCTGACTACCATAACTTTTGGATTTAACAGATTGTAGTCTAAATACTGTCTTTCACCTTTGGTTGATTATACTGACTTGTTTTCCTTTTAGCTTGGCTACTGTAGAGCTTATTTATTGTGTTTCTTCATTACTCTCCTTCAAGGAGTGGTCTTGAAAGTTCTTTAGTGTGATGGGTAATTTTAATATTCTTTTCTTGCATTTAATCTAAGTAAAATAGTGTAATATCCAGGAAAAGTTTTAAAGTTTTTAACAACACAGTGTAATCTCATTTTTGTGAGATTAAGAACATCTATTTATTACAGTAAATGGAATTATGAATTCATCAGTGAATTCTTAACTTTTAATTTGAAAGGCTTTCTGGAGGGTAAAAAACAAAACCAAAGAAAGTTCTGTATGTCCTTGCCACGTTCAATGCCTCTGAAAATCCCAGCCTATATGCATTTATTCTGGCTCCCATAAAAGTTTATGGCAATTCTATAATAAGAGTAAATTTCCTGCAGTGCATGATAAGTGAGATGGCACCAGGGATGCCAGTTATTCCTTCAAGGATCCCCAGGGTAGAAGTGCCAAAGCAGATGACAGTGGTGCACAATGAACCAGAAATGATGCAAAATTTGTGTGTAAAGCTGAAGCAAGATTTTTCATTTCTGTTGACATCCAGCAATTTCAGCAAAACCTTTAGGATTGTGAATATATAGTTCTATTTATTTATTTTATTTTATTTATTTTTAGCTTTCGCAGGAAACTTTGATCACAATCTAATATTTGTTATCAGAGTTATCCAGCTTGAGATATGTGGGATTTATATTGCCACAGCCTTCCTAATGTGCATGACATATGCTGATACATATTCTGTTAACTTCAGTTTGGAGCACATAGTTCTGAAAATTTTGATGTGTTTGAAATCAGACACTAATGAAATGAGGCAGAATACTTTGACTTCAGCAACTTCAGATTTTCCAGGATTGTCTGTGACAAAGGCAGGGACAGACACTTCAGAAGCTAAATTACTTTAACCAGAGAAACAATTTATCTCTCTGCAAGCACATTCACCGTGTTCAGTGTGCATTTTTCAGTTTATGCTTAGAAAATAGAGAGGTCTTGCAGACAACCATAACATATTTGTTATGATTCACCATTTATAGGAACTCAGATTTAAAAGGCCTATGTGTGGATGGAGTAGGCAATGAACTCCTGTTGCATCGATAATACAAATCCTAGTGGATTTTCAAGATCTGTTTATTTGACGTTACAGTCTAAGTGTTCTGATGGCGTACTGGCCTTGAGTTTTCCTAAGTTATAAACAATGAAGAGAAAATATATCATGTAGTACAGTACTGGAGACTTTGAGGTTCATCCAGAATTTTGGACTCACTCCTAAAACTAAAAACTTGATTGAATAGCTGTTACTTTGCATGTAGACCTGGAGGCTTTCAAGGACATGTTTTTTAAGGAGATATGAGGCAAATTATTCAAAGAGGAACCGGTAGAGTTCCAAAATGTTCAGAAACCATATCTGGTTTGTATAGATAATAATAGTTTATATAGGAATTTATAGTTTATATAGTTTTATATAGAAATTTATAGCACGTACAGAAAATCTTTGATCCACAAGTAGTTGCGTCTGGGACAGTGGAAGTATAATTAAATGAAGAGAGTAACTCTGTTTAATCATCTCCCTGTATTTTTCCCAATTCTACCACTCTTATCATGTCACTCATAGTTCTTAATTTAATGAAACTGGTTATATATACCCTTACTACAACCTAGCTACCAGCCATGAGAAGGCTTATTTTACCTTCTTTTTCATGCTAGATACCACAGCAACTCATGTTACTTAGAGCACAAGCTACAGGAAAAGTATAGTACTCCCATTTCTGATGGGCTTACTTCCTTCCAAGGCATAGAATCACAGAATAGCTAGGGTTGGAAAGGACCTCAACATCATCTAGTTCCACCCCCCCTGCTCTGGGCAGGAACACCTCCCACTAAAAAAATGTCATCCAAGGCTCTGTCCAAACTGGCCTTGAACATGACCAGATATGGAGCATTCACAACTTCCTAGGGCAGCCCATTCCAGCAAAGTTTGCCAATGACACCAAGCTGTGTGATTTAGTTGATACACTGGAGGGAAGGGATGCCATCCAGAGGGACCTTGACATGCTTGTGAGGTGGGGTGATGCCAACCTCATGAAGTTTAACCATGTCAAGTGCAAGGTCCTACATCTGGTTCGGAGCAATCCCAGGCACAGCTACAGGTTGGGCACAGAAGAGATTCAGAGCAGCCCTGTGGAGAAGGACTTTACTGTAAGGGTGGTGAGGCACTGGAATGAGTTGCTCAGGGAAGCTGTGAATGCTCCATTGCTGGCAGTGTTCAAGGCTGGGTTGGACATAGCCTTGGGCGGCATGGTTTAGTGGGACGTGTCCCTGCCCCTGGCAGGGACGCTGGAACTAGATGATCTTAAGGTCCTTTCCAACCCTAACTCTTTTATGATTCTATGATTCTAATGTTGTTGTTATTACATAATTGTTGCTATGCAAATTACTGTACTGTGAATATGCTTCCCCCTGACTAGCAGTGGTTCAAGTGTGTACTCATCAGGAAGGGCAACAGAGATAATTTGTTCTTGATGATTATTCCATTGTGGTTGGTAATGGAAATGCAAAGGGAATGACTGATTTGCATTTCAGGAGAGGAAGAGCAAGACAAAAAGAGTAGAAAACTATCAGCAGTTAAGGGAAAAATGTTAGAGGAAATTAACAGAAGAGGCACTTAAGGAAGGCTCACAGGAAAAATAAGGAAGGAAGCACAGCAGGAGGTTTGGGTGGGTTGAAGTGTTTGGTCATGCTTTGAGGGAAGAACTTGAACTATGGAAGAAAACTGCTGAAAGCCCAGTACCCAGAAGACATCCAGATACTTGCAGCAGAAGGCTCCAGCCATTTATTCCAATCTTTCATTGCCTTTTCTTTAGCCAGCACTTAATATGTGAGAAAACTTTCCCTTTTGTTGTGTGGTATCTTTAGATTATTTAAGAACCTTAAAGAAATAAATTAGCAAATTGAATGGGGGTGGGGGAGAGGGATGAAGAGACATGTTTAACAATGTAGATGAGAATACAGATCAAGCCTAGAAAAGATCGGATCATGGATGCAGTCTTTTCATTGTGCTCAAATAGAATCCTGGGAGCTGAGCAGTAGTGTGGCAAAACTTATCAAAGACAGAAAATTTTCACAGCAATCAGATGAAAGGTGACTGTCAAAAAGTCTCGGGTTTTTTTGTTATCATTGCTTTCTGCACATGGGTCAGTAGCTTTCAACTTTCTATTACTTCCCAGGAAAGATCTTGGGATCACTCTTCTTTGCACTAGGAAGAGTCAGTTCAGGACTTCATGGTAAGCAAATAATAACAACAGTAAAAGTACTAGAGAATAGTAGGAAAGCAACACATGGAAAATCTCAGGTTATCATCATGCTGTTTTATAAAACTTTATCTCATCCATCACACAGTTTGAGTGGCCTCTTCTCACGAGAAAAGTTTAAACAGCTTAGAGGTCTTCAGTATGGGAGAGAAAGGAGGTAGATACTGGAAAGGGATATAAAATTCTGAATGTTATGAAGATGTATAAGCAATAATAATCCACTGCTGAGTTTAAGGACTAACCAGCAGCAGGTTTAAATGAACAGCAACAAAATGGATTTTTTACAGGTGATCTCAGTGAGATTTTCCACAGGACTCCAGAGAGGCAAAAGCAGTTGTACAAATTAACACTAGAAAGATTTATTAAACTCTATTAAAGACAATGCTACAATCTCTGGTTTACAATACTGCAATCTCTGTCTTGGGAACTAAAAAGATATCACTCAACTTGCTATATTCTTACATATTCTCCCTCCTGGAAGAAAATGGACAGAGGTGGCTTTTGTGACTTAGTTAATCTCTGCTTAATGAATTGAGGTTAAAGCAAATGAAGGAAGATGGACCCCAACCCAACCATGTTCTAGTTCATAGATCTAGTGATAGAAGGGAATACTGTCTTTCTAAATGTTGCTCACAAACACCATTGCATCTTTCAGGTTAAGATGAGCAATGTGGTGAGAGGATGTTATATCTAGGTAGCATATTTTCTAATGGTCTTCATTCTTGTGTGATTTATCCTGTAAGGAAACAGCAGAAGTATCTTAGAAAATATGCAAAGCCCATCTGCATGTACCTTTCTGTGTGCATCAATGTAATGTTTGCTGAAAACTTAAACTTCGTGCTAGGAAGCTTGTCCCGTTTGTGCATACAAATCTAAATTTGTATTGTGTCCTTTGAGCCCAGATGCATGAGGAAATTTGCATTTCAGGAAAGCATGTGGCTGTGAGAGGAGAAACTTGAGCCTCCTTCAGCTTAGAACTGCTACACCCAGACCTGCAGCGCAGGCGGGCTGGGCAGGCCACCTATCTCGTCTTTCTCCCTTACAGAACAACGAGGAAAACACCTCTTGAAGGAGTAAAGGGTGACCTAACCACTGAATGACCCTGCTTGCTCTTTTTTACAGATTTAGGTTGTTGGGAAAGGGTAGAAAATGGGCTTTGGGATCCAGAGGAAGGAAAGAATACCTACCTGCTCTCTAATACTTACGACAGCTTCAGCAGGCTGGGTTTTTCCATCAAGTCTTAGCAAATACAGGCAAGTACATTTGCTTGTCACTGAGGCAAGGAATAGTTGCTGCTAAAACCAACCAAAGTAGCTTACTTTCTTCGTCCCCCCAAATCCTGGTTGTAACCAGATACTGCTGCAGAGGTCAAACCATCCTGATACAAGAGTGAGAGGGAGGCTATGACAAGCAAACATAAAATTCATTTCCTGAATGTGGAGGGAGGGTATTTACTCACTTGTAAAGACATAGTTTACTCTCAAGGTGAATGAGCAGTCTTTGTGCCAAAGACTGAGGGAAAGGGGAGGGAAGAGTAAGGAAGCAAAAGGGTAGTAAGAGGGGAGGGACAGATCTGAAGCCAGCAGGTTTCCTGGCTGTGCTAGTGTGACTAGGCCTGAAAAGTGCTTTTTGGCTGTTTCAATAGCAGGTCCTCTCTGCATGTGCTTCCTACAGCTGAGGAATTGCAGCCTAGGGCCCTAGGCTGACATCTGCTGAGCAGCTATGGATGCAGGAGATGAGTAATAACTTCGCACATCTCCATGCAGAGTCCCTTTCTGACCTTTTCTTGGTAATCTGTGTCTTTTTGCACAGCCATTGAGATTTCTTTATTGATGGAGAGTTTTGATGTTTGCAAGAATATAGTAACATGGATTTTAATAAAAGCAATGTTTTTCTGTGCTGGTTTTCTGCATTCATTCTCAATTACTGCTGTGAAGACAAGCAAGAACATGTTTAGGGTTTCTTTTATTTAGTGAAAGTTGAGGTGCCAAGTAGAAATAACCTCTTAAAAATTTCATTTGGCTTTGTATTAAAAAGAGTAGACTTTGGCATTTTCTGTGTGTGGATACTATGGAAAACTGATGGTGATAGTCTCTGCTGAGAACTAGCTCAGATTTTGTCCAGAGAATATGTGAGCATACTGTGTGTCAACACTTAAATTAGTCATATGTTCTGTTTATAACAAGCAAATTTGTAAATATTGGTAGTCTATTATGAAAGAGTTTCAGGGAAGAAAGTCAGGCTGGTGTAAGTGTCTTGCTGTTTCACTGGCAGAAATAATTAAACATTAGTTTTCATTTATTCATAGTTTTATTTTCAACAGAATTGCTTGTGACAATGTTTAACCTTTAAAAATGTTTAATGTTTTCTGCTTTATTTGGTATTAACTTCACATTACTCTTAAACAGCAAGTATTTAGTTTCACTTATGCAGTGTCCCTTAAACATTATATTTGAATCTAGTCTTGACTAGTGTTATAGCAATGTTTATAGTACACAAACTGCGCAGCATTTTAGCTAAACTTAGGAAAATTCCCAATATAAAGATCTGATAATCTGCAATGTTTTTAAAAAACAGCATAGGTGTGACTTGATGTTAATGCCACATATAAAGAACCAAGATGAAGTTTAATAAAACCTCAACAACTGGCAACGTTGTTACCCTCAATCATGATTATTTAACCATGCAAAACTGGCATGAAAAGCCTCTAGACTGGAATGATGATGATGTGCAGTCATTCTGGTCCAGGTTAATATATTTATCTGGGTGCAGTGCATGGTAGTAAGGCAGTGAAGAGATTGCTGGTGGTAATCTGCAGATGAAGAATACTGACTTAATAGCTTGCTATCTAAATGCATTTCAACACTTCTTGTGATGAAGTAAAATTTTCTTCTTTTGATTTTACAGATTTGAAAATTGAAACAGAGAGCTGAAGTGAGTTGCATGCCAGGTACTGGGAAAAAAAAACCTGTCTCATAGTCCCAAAGCAGCAATTTGATCCAAGAGCTGCTGAGGAACAACTTCTTCATTTGTGGAGAAAAATGTTAATTGCATTAGTAATCAGTTATAATTAAAAATATACATTTTTTTTTCCTCCTTTCCACTTCTTTTTCACCCTTCCTTTGCTGGTCCCACATTATACTGTCCCAGATCTGTCCTGAGCTGCTTGGTACCCTGGCAATTTCATCTAATAATTTATTCCTATCCTCCATCCTGAGTCTTGTTCTTCTTCTGGCCAGTGAACATAATGTCCTCCTCCGGGACCAGTTTGGAGACTTTGCAGTGCCATTTCTTGCAGCACTTTTTAAAGACCAAACCAAAACTCACAAAGGTCAAAAAAGCGAGAAAGGAATTAGCAGAATATTTGGGAGCTCCTAAAAATTAATCACACTCAGTTATGTCTCCTTCTTTTAGATTCTGCTTATTTACTGGTTTTTATTCAGCTGTACTTTGTGCATAGATCTTTAGGTGCTCCCTTCCCATGTTCAATACCAACTTAAGAAAGAAACCTTGTTCACTTGATTGTCCTCTGTGATGTTCTGGAGGTTCACACTCTCTGCCACTAGTGTGGCATTTTCTGTTCTATAATGCTTGAGTTGACAGGTGCAAATTAGAATATGCTAAAATTTTGAGGCACCAGCTAAGCTTTCAAAAGTAGAGCTTATAAATATTTTAAAGCATCTTGATCTTCCAGAATTATTCTTAGCATCCTGTGGCACCCTTAGAGACTACCCCGGAGAAATATTTCCTTACAATTTGACTGCAGTTCCTTCCCCTTCAAATGAAGAAAACAACTTTCTTCTAAAAAAGCTTTTCATTGATCTCCTTTGCTATTGAGTCATACTATGTAGCAGCTGGTCTAACACATCAGATAGACTATAATTCTGTCATAATTTCCAGCAGTTTTCCCAGGAATAGTCTCATTCATGTCCAAATGAGTCTTATATTACTGAAATCTTTGACATGCCAGGACATAGTAAATCACAGGGGTTGAGCTAAGAATATTGCATAGCATAACAAATATAAAAAGAAATGGAGCTGTTCTATAAATGGATTTCAATGGAAGGAAAATATCTCCTTCATACATAGGTTTTGTGGGAACAGTGATATATAATAAAATATTTAAGAACACAGCATATATTACAGTTCTTTAAGTATTTTAATGTTATTACCTCTTCCCCCCTCTATTTTCAGAACTTCCATGTTTTGGAAGTTCTGAAAAAAACAATTGAGCCGTTATCAGAATCCTTCGTATTCTATTCTATCTTGTCATTTGGAAGCTTAGTATTAAGCAGGTCTTATGACTTCTTATGCCATTTTTCTTTTGATGGGTAAAATCAGAGGCAAATCTCCCCATAATTTCTGTGGATTTGGATTCCTAAAGATAGTGAAATGTTTTCAAATGTTATCCTAAGTGGATCAATAATAATGATAATGATATGATAATGATGCAACACAAAAATAATGAGTAAAGCCCAACCTTGCTAGTGACATATGTCTTTCAAACTTCTTGGACTGCTTCACTCCTCTGTTTTATTCCTAATCTTGCAAGAGCTTAATTCACATATAATGAAGCTCGTCTACGTGAGCATCCTTCATTTGTATCCTCAGCTAATAACTGACAGCACCCTTTTCTCCCTTAAGCCTCATTTCAAAGAATTCCTTCATAAAATATATACTGATATTTACAGTGTTAATAACTCTTGGTTGCTCTTATTGTTTGTGTTGTGGGATAAAGGTATATGAATTCTGTTCTCTTTTTCTACTCCTAAATCTTAATTTTGGCATCTTCTTTTCACTATTGACTGTTTATCATACACAAGGACCAATAAATAATTTAAATCTGGAAAAGTGAGTTGGGCAGTACAAACAACAAGGTCAGCTGAAGGCTTTATAGCACTATATTAAAACTGAATCATCTTACATGAAGGTTGAAGCCTGATGTAACCCTAACTCTTGCTGTGGGAAGAGGAGCAAGGATGTGAGCCACATGGAGCTTGTTTTGTTTCTCCTGGTGGGAATGGGTGAGGAAGGGAAGATAGTTACTTTTTCTAGGAGTAGCCAGCTTGATTCTGGCATGGTTACTGTTCCGCATGACCAAGCTGCTCCAAAATGAAGACCTGCACTTGGAAGTGAATTACTTAGTTTCAGAAGTGCAGTGTACATAGTAACTCCCTCTAGACTAAAATGACTGCTGAATAATTTAAAAAGCCTTAAGGTAACTCCACAGCATATTGCATAGAATCATAGAATAGTTAGGGTTGGGAAGGACCTTAAGACCATCTAGTTCCACCCTCCTTGCTCTGGGCAGGGACACCTCCCACTAAACCATGTCACCCAAGGCACTGTCCAACCCAGCCTTGAACACTGCCAGCGATGGACCATTCACAACTTCCCTGGGCAACCCATTCCAGTACCTTACCACCCTTACAGTAAAGAATTTCTTCCTCAGACCTAATCTAAACTTCCCCTGTTTAAGTTTGAACTGTTACCCCTTGTCTTCTCACTACAGTCCCTCATGAAGAGACCCTCCCCAGCATCCCTATAGGCCCCCTTCAGGTACTGGAAGGCTGCTATGAGGTC
>JASSUY010047102.1:0-19638 GCA_032466535.1 Forpus xanthops | reverse complement strand
GACAATCTGCTCCAAGATTTTGCCAGGCACAGAGGTGAGGCTGACTGCTCTGTAGTTCCCGGGCTCATCCATTTTCCTCTTCTTGAAAATGGGGGTTATATTTCCTTTTTTCCAGTCATCCATGCATCCCATCCCCAGCAAGGGAGTGCAGCAGAGACATTTATGTGACATCTCTGTGCATCACAATTTCTTCTTTCTTTTAATCAACACCACCAAAGAATACTTTTTCATATTGAAAGGAAATTCAAAAGAATGTGCAGAATAGAATCTACTGTCAAAGCTGACAATTGACATGTAACTTTTACCTTTTAGGTGTTGTTTATTTTTCCTTTTTACTTCTCAAGCTTATCTGCTTTTTCTTCCCTTTTTCTTGCCTCCTCCACACAACTCCTTACTCACAATTGTGCTCCTACAATAAGGAATTCAAAAAAGTAGATAATTAAAAAAAAGAAAAAAAGGGCAAACTTAAAAACAATATTAGGAAGACTCTGAAAACCAGCCAACTCATTTCAAACCGCACAATGAAAGCCATTTACAAAATTCCAACTCTTCCTACTCTTCCTCCTTCTCCTTGAATGGCATCAGCATGGAAATTCAGGCTGGTGGTTGCATGCAACTGTTTCCATTTGCTGCCAAGGCTATCCTTGCAGCTTCCACAGCAGTGTTTACTTGCAATGATATTTTTAAGTGTGTGTGGTTTCATTTTTACTTCATGAATCATGTTCTCAGGGAACTGCAGAAATGCTCTTCCTCTACCAACGCTGACATCTGTGCTGTCAAAATGAGAAACACTTTTAATCTGATGACAACTTTTCAGTCATAAAAACCACTGGTACCTCCAGAAACAGAAGCAGATCACATGCAGCCATTGAGAGATTCTCTGCTTGGTGCTCCCTTAACTTCATGTTTGCTGGGGAGTTTGTAAACCTGACTCTATGCACAAAAGTCTGATGTGCTTTTCAGAGCCCTTGCATCCGGTCGTCAGAGTCTCAATTAGGTTATTCTGGGCCAGGAGCCAAATTAAAGTTCTTTGCACCAATTTCACAAGGAAATGTGTCGTAGCCTGGGCTGGTGATGGAATACAGTGGCTCCTCCTCTTGGCTTTATTAGCACAGGGAAATAACCAGCATGTAATCTTGTCCATGCTCCACTGTGGCAATAAGGACCTCAGGAATTCTGGTAGTGCCATTCTCAGCCGTGGTGTTCTTTGCATCCTCACCTCTACCTGTCTCCAGGATAAGCACCATGGAAGCACCAAACTTGCTGGAGAATGTCAATATTCCACAGAAAAGGAAACTCCCATGCTGTCAAGTGGCTTTTTATACATTAATATTTGTTTTGATCATTATTTCAGCCCTGGTTTCTGTAGTCTTCTGTTTGATCCATCATAAGCAGGTAAGAACAAAGCAAAATTCCTAACCCTAGCATATACAACACATGTATTATTCCTATATGAGTGAGATTGCTCTGTTGATGCCATCAACCAACTACAACCTAGTCATTCTTTCTCTTTTGGAAATCACTAATGCTTTTACTTTTCAAGATTTCAGATGATAGCATTTCCATAAATTCCTTGGGTAAATGTCTTCAGCACTTTGCTTTTATTTCCTGAAGTTAAAAAAAACCCAACAGATCAGTTTTTATTTGTCTTTTGTTTCCTCTCCTGCACTGAGGATATACAATGTCCTAACGTGATATCCACCAGTGATGCTCTGTAAGGTCAGGAGAGGCTGAGTCCTGGTATTTTACCAGACATGAAGCCTTTCACTTCTGACTTTACCAAGTACTAATACAATCTATCCCAAATAGCAGTTACTGAATCAAGTTGCCTTCTATGTTTCATGAGCTGATTTCAATGGGCTTTTTCTGTCTATGTCTGTATGTATGGTGATGATCAGAAACACAGGAGTGAGCCTGTGGATCAATTTTGTGGAGGATCCAAGTGCTACTCTGAGATGCTAGTTTACATATCCTGCTGTGATGTAGCTCCCTCCAGTGCTAGTTCTCAGGAGGAGGAGGACAAGGGAAAATTCATCTTTTGTTAAGAGACAGAATGGCTTGCTCTCATGGTCTGCCAGCTTGTGGTATAATGACACCAGGAACCCCTCTGAGGACTGATCCTATAAGGCACTGATTGTTGTAAAATGAAAATGGCTAAATTCCCACATTAGTGGAACCTACTCTGCACCTTACAGTACCATCATTTAGAAGACAATATAAAAATCCCTAATTCTTCTCTTTTTGCTTTGATACTTTTAGCCTGGCTCCTACAGCCTTTCTCAGCTATTTGGGAGCTGTGAAGCAGCAGCTCTGTGACCTGCAGTCACAACTGCATTGCCCTGGTGGCAATGAGCACATGATGCACACAACATTTCACACATATTCCAAACCTCCCCCTCTTTTTTCATATTGCAGAAAGTTAGTTTAGTAAGTGAAAGAACTGCCTTTAGTCCTGTTGATTTGTATTAATTCGGAAAGCAGGACAGGGTAATGAAATTCTTTCCTTTCCAGAGAAATGACAACCTCCCTCAGCACTCAGGACAGCAGCTTCCTAAGGAGCAGATAAGGTTGCTCTTCAATAGCTAGCTTAATGTAGCTCAAACTGGTATTTTAAGCATTTCAGAACTTGTCTGCATTAAGGTGTGAAACAGAATTGGGTCCCTGTGTCTTGAAGTTGACCCCAAGTCTGCTTTTACAGGCTCTGGCTTCTGTATAGGAAGAGCATATCTTCATATATAAACACTGATCCATGACTCCATGAAATCTCTTGCCTCTGACAATTAATCTCCTGGGCATCCCTTTCTGTTAGCTGGAAGAGCACTGATTAGCTGTTCTGACTTGTGGATCAGAAAGCACCACACCTGTTACTCCAAGCTAAGCATGCTGTTGCAGTTAAAGAGAGGTAGGCTTAAAAGTTAGAAGCTGCCTTCTTTGCTCTGCTTGTCAGCTGTGATGTTGAGGGCATCCCTTCAGCTGTCCATGTTTCCTTCTTCCTCCTTGCACAGGGGCTACAAAGCCCAAGAGCTACTCAGAAGATGAGGTGGCTGCTATCATCATGTCTTTGCCCCTCTCAGAGCACAAAGAGCCATGGAAAAGCAGCAAGTGTGAGCATTGCAGTGCATGGCTACTACACAGCTCTGTTGTGCAGCAAAATAGTATTAAATGATTTCAAATTATGATGCCCAGAAGGAAAGGTTCATGGTTTTAATGATGGTGAACTAGCACAACACTATGTGGCTCCCCATGTGTATGCACTGGATTTAAGTCCTTGCCCACACACAGGGTCTGTCACTTGTGGCAGTTTGTGAGATCTGAGTCCACAGATGAAACGAAAGTCCTATCACCCAAGAGGAGTGTAAACCTCCTTCTAGACACTGCTGATGGTTGTCTTTATTTTGTGAAAATACCACCAAAATGGATATGAAAAATTCTGATCTATTTTAAACATTTCAATCAGTTGGAAATCTAGTGGGTTGGGTTTTGGGGTTTGGCTTTTCTTCTCTTTTTTCACAACAAATAAATGCTTTTTTTTGCTTGCAATGATGAATAAAAAAGTTATTTCCCTCCCTGGGAGAATGCCTTTGTGCTCTTGCAATGAAAATGATCCTCTGCTGAGCTCACTGATAGATGGAAAAAATGCATCAGAAAGCACTAACTAAACCCTGCTTCTTTCCACAGGCACTGGGATTCTGCTGGGCACACGGATCTTGTAAGTAGAGTGTGCTAGACTCACTTTCTGATTTTGTCAGACTTGTGCTGTCACAAAGATGGCTGTCTCACTGCCCTCACACCTGTTTACAGGATAGGTCTGAGTTCTGACCACAGGAATGTGTATCACAGAGGGCAATGTGGCCCCTACAAATAGAGCTCCCCAGCTTTGCACTCAGGGCTATCAGCCTGCAACTGTCTATCTCTGCCATAATCAGCCACATGATCCTTCTTGAAAATAGCCACAAATTCAGCATCAACAATATTTATTGCTGCCAAGTGTAAGTCATCATTTTCCTAAGCTCAGTTTGTGGCAGTCCTAAAGTAATGTCCAATTTACCAGCTCAAACCTCCAGAGAGATTTAATTAAATCAATGAAAAACTTCTGCATATATAAAACTTCTGCAAATGACTGTTGACTGTGGAAGACCCTAACCAGCCAGGGGCCACCCCATGCTGATGGGGTAGCTAAAGGTACCCACCTGCACTGGACCTGCGCTGGGTGTCCCTGTTTTAAAGTCCACTCTCTATGAAGGCCCAACTGCATTACATACTGCAGATACATATGCCCTCATGGTGCACACAGTCTAACACTGCTGTGTGTTGCTACCTCCTGACCGAGTTTGTCAGTGTGTGCAGTGAGGGGTGTAGCAGCTGCTATCCATAATTAGCTTTGACACTAACAGCATGCGTTCATCCAGTGGGGGAAGAGGAGAGAGCAAGGATCTGGGAAGGTTCTGCAGGCTCGTCTCTCATGATGGTCTGTAGTCACAGCAGCCAGTAAACAAGATTACTGTAACCGTCTTCATCGTAATTGGGTTCTGCTGAGGTTCTGCTCACAGATTGTTTCTTATTAGAAACCAGCTTGGTCCCAACTCTCAGCTTTGAAGGTTCTCTGTCTCCAGGGTGCTCTCAGCAGCTAATCTGTTCTGGTGGGGAGCTCCTCCAAGCTACTCATGGCCATGGGGATCCTTCACAGCCTATCCTGGAAGATTGAAACCTCTTCCTAGCACTACTGAGGAGTTAGTAAACCTAAAAAGAGCAATAATAATTACAATAAATACTACTACTACTACTACTAATGATGATGGCAGGAAGGGAGTGGGGAGTGAGATGTAACAATTGGAAATAGCAACAAAACATGCTTATGTACAGAAAAAGCTTGTCCTTAAACACAGTTAAATCACCATACCTGCTCTGTCTGTTTTCCTCAGTAAAAAAGCCTTCTACACCAAACTTGAAAGATGTCATGAGCTGGGAGTGGAACTTAGAACACTGTAACGGATTTGTGCAGAAGGATGATGATGAGTACCTCGTAATTGAGCAGAGTGGCAATTACTTCATCTACGCTCAGATCAACCGCAAACAACATACGGAAGCGTCCTTTACACTGATGATGTACAAAAAGCCAGGCGTTCTCCTCAACAAGGTTGTGGGACCAAAGGAGGGAGATGAAAAAGGCACAGTAAATTTTGGAAGACCCTTTTTCCTGCAGAAAGGAGATAAACTGTACTGTCAGGGCAATTCTTATCTTGACTATGTTCTGGAAGGGAATCAGACTTATTGGGGCCTGTATAAAATATAGCAGGATTCTGCTTTGTGTCAGCTCCTCCCTTATTCCCTCCAGGAAACCTTAGAGCATGGATGAAGAATCTGTAGTCTCTCTTTGAATGAAATTCAGCTTGCTGGGGTATACATCAATGTAAGCTGGTATCCTGCAGAGTAAGGTGCAAAACGAAGTAAAAAGCAAACCTTGGTAATAATGGATAGCACCTGATCATTATGAAGTATGAGAGAAAGATGATCCTGAGAAGAAAAAATTCTTGATACGCTATGGGATTGACTCCAATCCTGGAAAAACAAATCACTATATTCAGTCTGTTCTGAGCTGGGGAGGAACTCTGATCTGCAGTGTGTTGCATTTCAGAGCTGGCACGTCTGTACTTTGGGTCCCTTCCCACAAATAGTGCTATGTAAAAGCTAAGGTATTCTATATCCTTCCTGCATAGCCTGTCTGTGAAGCAATGTGTCTAGAGCAGCGGGATGAAATAGTTCAGAAATAGTCTGTGACAGAATGAAAGCTTCTCAGCCCCATCCACAGCCTTGCCACTAGCAAGGGAAACACCATATTCATGGGTAGTTCAGAGGAAAAGAACCTTTCTAGTCAAGCAGGAGCAGTTCTGTACATATGTGAATTCATGTCAACTGCCTGCCATGCTTGAGAAAGGCAAACCACAGTGAGCTTGTGCATCCAGCCAATGTCCTTGCTTTGCGTCCAGCTGTCATAAAGGATGCATCACTGCTGACTGAGTAGCACAGAAATGCATGAAAGTTGCTGTCTGTAAGTGGAGATTTCAGAGAAGAAATAATGACAGAAGATGCATGAGGACAGTGGGCACGAAGTGGAAAGCAAAGGATAGAGGATCTGAGGACCTGAGAATAGTTCTCAGCATTTTTTACTACGCTGTACAGCAGGTGTTGCAAGCAGGTCAGGGGAGAGCAGACACAGCCCTAACATGAAATGAGAAAGGGCTGAGCATTCCTCCCTAAACACCTCCCCACCACAGGCACAGGTTTGATATCCAGCATAAAGCACAATCTGTGCCAGTACTGCAGCAGGGAGGTGGAAACATGAGGTAGGCAGGGCAACTAGCAAGTACCAAGACGCTGCTCACTGTGAGGTCTTGGCTGTCTGCTATACTTGCCGGGATGAGCACTGCATCACCTGCAGATCATGGGAAGGTCTCAAGTTCTCAGCAAAGGCAAAGTGCTCTTGGTAAAGCAGGCTGTTGGGGCTGCATCTAGCTGCCCCATGGCATGGTTCCTTCTCCCTCGCTTGGGCAGGCTTTCCCAGGTGCTCTGTGCTTTGCTTTCCAGGCATCTGGACCTTCATGGGTGAAAACTCCTTTACCATTTCTCAGAGCATGTCACAGCTTTGTGGATGGATTTTCATGGGAAAGCAAAGCAACTGGGAAGCTGGCTTTGGTATGGGTTGGGGCAGGTAAGGGTTCTATTTGGTTTTGTAATTTTACATTCTATGTATTATAACTGAAGAAATGAGTCAACTTTTTGCAGACATCCACAGTTTTGTATTTTGTTTCATACAAGCTGTCAGTGATTAAAATGCTACTCTAGCTCGTACTACGCTTTGTTGATTTCCATTCATTTAAAGCAATAAAAGAAAAATCAATTTTGGAAGCTGCAAGTGTATCCCACTTCTTTGATATAGACCAGGAAGCTGACTGATACATTTCTCTACCCTTTATCTATATTCACTAAACTGCTCTGAGAGGTTGGCAACAAGTGGGAGGGGCAAGCGATGAGGCTTCAGTGTTTGGTTGAAGCTGTTAAATCAAGGCACACACCCCACCACTCTTTCCCAGTTACTTTCTGAGACATAAAACAAGCCCCAAAGGGTCCACTGGCCTGAAAATCTGGCTTCATAGAGACATTTCTGATGATGTTGCACAGATACATAGTGCTTGGGACAACACCATTACAGGAGCTTCTCAGGCTGCTCCAAAAGTAGCTGCTGAGTCCGGCCAGTCAGACTGAGTAGCCAGCAGACCCTAGGACAAAGCCATCTCACTTTTGACCTACCCAAAGACACTGTGGTTTAAGCCTAAACTGCCTATGTATTGAGAGCATCCTATGTCCAGAACCATCATTGGCTCTCTGGGGACAGATGAGTGATACAATATATAGTAGTAGTGCCTGAAAGCCTGTTCCAGCAAGCTTCCACATGCTCTCTGCTTATGCTGGTTAATAAATATACTGTGCATTGAGAGTTTTTCTTTCACCATTTTTGTCAAGCAGAACCCTGTTCTAAAGATGAAGAACACATTGTATAATACATACATATATGTCTTAAAAAACAAGGTAACTTTTCTGGTTGGTGAAATGAATGGATGATGCTGTTAAAACAGGTTCCCAAAACAGGGAGCCCAGACAAGTAGGAAAGGCAAATTGCAACCTTTAATTTGGGTACCTTGAAGCAAACTACGTAAAGACCTGTATAAGAACCACCATTGATTTTGGCTGTAACTTCCAGCGCTCAAGACTTGTAGAAATAAGTCCAGTGAGGTAATGCAGCTTGGGATATTAGAGGTAAGCAAGCTGGCTTTGGTCCTGGAGGGAGAATGGCTACCTAAGCAGCATGCTTTGAAAAGCCTTTACTCTGGACAACATAACCTGTGCTTCCTGGGCAAGAATGAACTGTCTCAATGAAAATTTTCAAGGGAAAAATTCAGCCTGGTACAAACCTTTGCACTGGCAATTTCAGCTCCAAAACTTAATGCATGGGAAGATCAAAACTGTTGAAAATAGTTTGTCAAGAGAACAAGCAGAGGAACATTATTGTTACTCCTATCCCTGCAGAATGAATACTGGTTTTACAACTATATTTCCCTTAAACTATCTTAGTGAGATAGAGCCTTGTGGTGCTCTTACCCCTCTTGTTTCTCGACTGGGTGGAGATTTTATGGTGCTACCCAAAAACTCTTAGGCACCAGGCTAAGGTGTAGCACTCCAGTTTCCTGCTCTCTTCTCCCAAGTTAAGGAAGGGTTTGCATCATGCCCAGACTCTTCACCTCCCAGGCACACCCCAACTATATGAGGTAACACTAGCAGATACTTTGGGAGGAATCACATTCCATCCACATGCAGGTTTCTGCATGCCCCTGTGCCCCCTGATTTCAGGTCTCCACTGTGCTGGACACTTCACTTCCATATATATATAGCAAAAGACAACTAGTGTCATCACAAATTTTAGTCTAATAAGCAAAATATATGTTAGAGGGGAAGAAAGTATTATGAGCGCTTTAGAGATAGGGAAGAAAGGCACAGCAAGATGGCACAATTTCTTTAGGGTCACTGTAAACCTAAACAAGCAGAGATGAGACTTGATCATGGGACTCAAGGGAAGATACTAACCAAACCTATCAAATTGATGTATCTTCAATTTAGAGACAAGGATATCACGTGGGACAGTGTTGAATGCTTAAAAATGCATAGCAGTGGTAAAAGTACTAAGGAACCAAAACTAGAAAGTTCTACATGTGGATTCAACTCTCAATTATTTTTTTCCTCTTTCCAAAACAAACCCAGCCCAACCATTCACAGTATCCCAAAGTGGACAAAGAAAAGCTTCCAAATGCAAGAAATGTGACTGGTGCAGAATACAGTGCTATTAGGAGGCTGGCCAGCACACTGCTCACGCAGTACTACCTTTATCTTGACTTGACACCTGCGTTTTCTACGGATCACTGTGCTTTGAAAATCTGGGAAGCAGGAACTCATTTCAGGTTTTCTGAAATAGGGTTTTGTATTGAATGGCCATCCCAGCATAAACTTGAGAACAACTTTCATCTCATTTGAGGTGAAAGAATGCAACAGCATTTTGGTTTTTTACCCTTTGACATAAAACATTAATCCGTGGAAAAGAAATTCTGATTTCATGCCATCCCTACACAGAAGGATCTCACAGCACCTCAGCTCCCAGTACCCACAGAGCAGCTCTTGGTTTCTCCTAGCACAGGCTTTACACCCAGTGAAGAATATACATTTGCTTTGGACCTTTTGATAAACAACACAAAGTCTCTGCCACTGAGTAGTGTTGGAGAAACTGCATCATGACCATGCTGCTCCAGAAGACATTTGCTGGTATGGGCCAGCACCATGCTTACCCTTCTGGTAAACTTTTGAAGAAGTAGAAAGGATTTGGAAGCAACAGATCCAGTCTCTGCAAAGTAACAATTCACAAAAGAGCACTGAAGGAAAGTGGCAGGGGTATGACTCACTCTTGGCATAAAATCAAAACTATTTTAGCATAAGAGGTAAGAGCTGGATACTGTTCCATCTTGCAATTCCAAGTTCACTTCTTGCTATCACAGGCAACACCTTACCCCAGCTCTACCATTGTAGGTTCCCCAGCATTCATCTTTTCTACTGGAAGGCTCTGAGTCATCTCAAGCCCTTCAAATATTTCCAACCTCAAATAAGGTCTGGCTGGTCCATGCCCCATCCGTTACACAGAAGGCTTTTGCTCCCAGTACTCCTTTCCCTCCCTTGTTTTACCCCTCCTGCAATGCTGACAGCTCTCTGCCGCTTCTCCTCAAACAGTGCCATAAAACTTTCATCACAAGCTTTGCCAGTGGTTTTCTCACAGCATCACATACCAGAAATGAACGTTTCAGTTAAAGGGCTTGCTCTTTTCCTGACAAATTTTGGAGGAAAAGTGAAAATATGAAAGAAACCAAAGGTATCAAATGGTTCCAACATAACAGAAACTAGGCATTTTTCTTGTTACTCTTCAGACTTTATAGCTGACTTTACATTATTTGGGATCTCAGTTAAAATTTTTGAATATTTTAACTTAGCAATAATAGAAGATAAAGGAATCCAAATAATTCCCTCCTCCCCCAACAATCAGATCTGTATGGAAACCACTGTGGCATTATCAACAAGCCATAGTTTATTTAAGTGTTACATGCTGTGGACCATGTTAGGAGATTTAACTTATGAAAACCTATAAAAGTTTTTAACGTGTGGAAGAAGTGTTGCATGGCATGGTGGGGAGAAATATGATAAGAAGTTCCAATTTTGGGCATTTTTGTGCTCAACTCAGCAGCCCATGAACTTACAGAGAAGGTTTTGTTTCTTTTTCATGACTGGCATTTGTTTCAAATTATTTCAAATGTGAGTCAAAATTGTACAGCTGGAGGTGAAAGGACCTGACCAGCATTCCGGGATAAGAAACCTTGCTTTGATTCTCCTCCCTTATTTGGGGCATTTCGCAAAGAATATGCTTATGTGGAGTTGCTACATCAGACAACGGAAGTACAAGCAAGTAATTAGATGAACCTTGAAAGAAACTCAGTCCTGCTTATCACCTCTCTTGGATAGTCTCTGTCTCCAAGATAGGCCAATACCTGCATAACAGCAGCAGAGATGACAAAACCATTTTGACAAAGAACTGATAAAAGACCACCCTAGGGAGCATACCTAAAGCAGAATTTGAGCCAAATAACTATGGATTTTTTTTATTACGGACATGAAAATGCTACCAGGTGACACAGGTTTTCAATACTTTCAGGATCCAGCCATAGGGAGGACATCCAAACTCTGCTGGGCTGGAGCCAGCCAGATACAGACCTCAATCCTGACACGCAGCTGGGCTAACAAGAAGGTGTCCTGGGTTTGACTGTAACAGTTATTTTCCTCATTCCCAGTAGCTGGTGCAGTGCTGTGTTTTTGACTTTGGTCTGAGAACAACGCTGATAACACACTGATGTTTTTAGTTGTTGCTAATAATGCTTACCCAAATCAAGGACTTTTCAGTCTCATGCTCTGCCAGAAAGGAGTGGCACAAGAAACCATGAAGAAGCAGAGACAGGGCACCTGATCCAAACTAGTCAAAGGGGTATTCCATATCACAGCACATCATGCCCAGGATATAAACTGGGGAGAGTTACCCACAAGTCCCAGATAGCTGCTCTGATTAGGCTTGGTATCAGTCAGTGGGTGGTGAGCAATTGTGTTGTGCATCACTTGTGTTTAATGGTTTTTTTTTCCCTTTTAGTTTATTATTCTCTTCCCTTGTTATTTCCCTTATCATTATTATTGGTGGTAGCAGTAGTAGTTTTGTGTTGTACCTTACTTACTGGCCTGTTCTTATTTCAAACCATGGGATTTACATTATTTTGATTCTCCACCCAGTCCCATTCCATGTAAGTGGCTGCATGGTTCTGAATTACCAGCTGGACTTAAACCACAACAGTCCTTTCATGTTACAGCCAAACCCAGGACAGAAGGCAAAGGCGGAAATCAAGAAATCAGAACATGCATATGCATAATATTGCAGGCTGGTGTGCAAAATCACTTATTATTAATATAAGTGAAAGAATTTGTTTTCACTGTTGATGAAAAGATTTATGGAAATATTTTCCTTGCTGTCAACATATGTATGGTTTTTAAATATTTTTTTTGTTTATGTGCTGAAATTCATAACATTGCACAACAGCCTTGGCTTTGAAAACACAAGCTCAGTTATATACTAATGTTATTTGGTGAGGGAACCCATATAAACAGTTTACCTTTAAGTGTTTATAGTGACGCAGTCCAATACAGTAACATCTGCATTATGCTTAATCATCATGCCTTTTAGTATGTAGGGGTTGAGGACACTATTCTGCACTTAGCAATGATAATCCTAAATTTTGTATTGACAGTGGATTTGGATAAATTTACTATGAGTGGGATTTAAGTATGCTTCTAACAACAAAGGTTGGCTAATTGTTTACTATTAACTATTAAATATTTTTTATTGTTACTGTTAATTACATGAGCAAAGAAATGCAATAAGAATATGTTTCAGATGACTTTGCTGTTATTTCATGGAATCCTGTTGGAGTTCTGCAGGCCTGCATGCATCCCAAAATAGAGACAGGACAGAGCCCAACAATGGAGCTGTCCTGGCTCTGCCCCAATGAACTTGGACAGATGCTACTAACATAAGACCAGAACTGAGACACAGGAGGTGTTTCTCCAAAGTGTGCTCAGTAAACTATTATTCTATTACTGGAATTCACCTGCATTCTTCATCTTACCTCTGCCTGTTGAGTAAATCTCACTAGGTTAGGTCTACCTGCTCACTTGGCTGACTGTGCTGGTTCGTGTTGTGCCTTGGAGAGAGCCTGCTTTGTGAGCAGCCTTTGCCTTGCATGGTGCACAGGAAGTCAACTGGTTACTCAACCACTAGCTGCTTATCAATGCAATTTGAGTGAAAGGGCCTGTGGTACCTGGGACTGCAGTAACATGAAGTTCCTGCCTGAAATGGCTTGTGATCTGAACTGTTACAAGTACAGAAAAGGGTAATTCACATTCTAGGTTGTAGAGAAACAAACCATAAAGTGGTCAAATGATTAGTATGAAGTCAGATGAGCCTAGGACAGATCTGGGATGACAATGTCTCTTGCTTGATTCCTAAACCAGGACTTTAACAAGATGATGATGGCTTTATACCCTTTGTCCATATTCCCTTCAAGGATCTGCATAAGACGGTTCTTTATCTCACTTTCCTGAAGACAGAAAAAAATACGAGGACATGCAAGTTATGTGATCAGTGGATAAAAGCTAGCCTTGGTTTTTGTACACAGGGAACCAAGCCAAAGATGTAGAGGATATTTATTCTTTTTTTCCCAAAGGAAATGAATAGGTTATAATTTAATTACCACTTGTAAGAATTTCTCTATGCATATTTCTTTCTGACCACACATCTGTTATCTTCTGTGAGCTACTGAGGAGTGCTGGTTCACCACCATCTCAGTTCCCATGTAGTCCCATGTACTTCCAGCTATTGGGTTTGGACTATTTGTAGGTCTTCTCTATTACCTGTGTTTAAGGAGGTCTCTTTCTAAAACAACTATACTTGTGCTCTTTCTGCTAAGCTCAGTTCTAAGTACAGATATTAATTCATACACAAAGTAAAGACCTAGTCTTAGATCCTACCTTCTGCTAAACTCCTGGCATTCATGCATCCAAAATTAGAATAAATTTTAAACTAAATGCTTAACCCCCCTCCCCAAACCACCAATCCAATGCCACTCCAACAACTCCTTACCCCTGCCTCAGCTTCTCTTCAATTTTCAGAAAAGCAAATTTCCCACCATCAGGTGGATATCTCTGTGATGACAGCCTAAGAAATCAGGCTCAAAGGATCTCAGGTATTGAGATAAAAATAAGTTACTCAAAAAAAACAGACCCACAAGCCCTTGATATCACGTTTAGATACTGGCTCACAGAGGTTCCTCATTCAATATTGCTCTTTTTGCAAGCAAGTCATAGTGTGGAGGTACACGCAGGGGCTTAGTAACCAGTCCTGTCTATGCAGCGTGTTGCATAAGCATGAATGCTGCAGTATTGGAGTCCCATGTAACTGATGGATGACTTTTAAGAGTAAGCTTTTTATTGTTTTTTTTTTTTCTTTCCCCTTTCAGTTTTATATTCTCACCCCTTGTTATTTCCCTTATCATTATTATTATTATTACTGGGGGTAGCAGTAGTGGTTTTGTTTCTACCTTAGTTACTGGACTGTTCTTGTCTTTACCCATGGTATTCACATTCTTTGGATTCTCCTCCCCAGTGAGTGGCTGCATGGCTCTGAGTTACTGCCTGGGCTTAAACTGCAACACCTGCACCCCATGCACAGGAGCTCACGCAGAAGCAGGCTTGCCAGCAGGAACTGTAGCAAGGGAGGACCCATACAGGATTTATCTGCTCCTCAAGGACTATTCACTGCAGAAAGGACTCACAGTAGAGCAGTTCTTGAAGAGCTGCAGCCCATGGAAAGCGCCCATAATGGAGAAGTTTAGGAATCATAGGATCATAGAATAGTTAGGGTTGTGAAGGACCTTAAGATCATCTAATTCCAACTCCTCTGCCACGGACAGAGAAGCACCATACTCATGAGAGGGACCCCATGCTGAAGGAGAACATCATGAGGAGGAAGGAGTAGCAGAGATAAAGTGTTACAGACTGACCACAATCCCTGTTCTTCACACCCAGGAGGACATGGAAGAGTCAGGAGTGAACTGGGCCTGTGAAAAAGGGAGGCAGGAAGAGCTTTTTTTTAAACTTTGGTCCTATTTATCACTATCGTCCTCTGTTATTCACTGGCAATAAATGAAATTAATCTTCCCCAGGTAAAGTCTGGTTTGCATGTGATGGTAATTACTGTAAGTTCCTGTCCTTATCTTGACCCATGAGATCTTTCATCTTATTTTCTCCCCATATCCTGCTGAGGAGGGGGACTGAGAGCATGGCAAGGTGATGACATGGTAGAAAGCCAAGGTTAACCCATCAGAGTCAGCAAAATGTACAGATTGATAATCAGAACAGCAGTATTTTCCCTTGTCTGAACAATGAGATAATTTAAGTCATGAGGGAAACAAACTCTCCATTTTTTGCTTTCCTTTCTGTATCTATGAGAGACTTCTCTTATACTTGGTTACACCCAATGAGGAATGAACAGCAAAGAAATACACAACTCAATAGGCATAGGCAAGAGTTGAAATGTTCTATGTCTTCATGCCTGTCTGCATTATTGCACAATTTGTTATGATTATTTTTAATCTGTGCCAACTATTTTATTTACTGCGACAAGGCCATTAGTCATAGTCACATGGAAATAGACTTCTTAAGTCTGCACAATAAAACATGAGGACAACAATTAAGTCCTACTCTTAACCATTCGCTTAAGTAAACCAGTGTGAGCACCCCTTCTTGGAATTTTGTTTTTCTCTTGAATTCTGTATTCTATAGTTGGATGCTTCCAGAAAATCACTCTTGAGTACAAACTAAAAATCTCCACAATAGTGATAGAGTTGCTCAGGCTCTAATTTAATTTATTCTTTTTTAAATTTTTTTTTAATTTTATTTTACTCCCATGTAAAATAAGTCATTTGCACAGGGGTTTATAAAACAGTGACAAAGTAGGAATGCACAGTACATTTCAGTGTTGCTTCTGTCGTTCTCTCTTTCTCATGAAACAGACAGTAAGAAAGGGAAAATAAGACATCTTTCAAAACGTAACGACTACATGTGATGAAGCAAGGGGCTGAATGTGCTTCCTATGAATATACATTACATCTTTAACGGACTGAAGTTCTCCTTTCTACCATTTCCAAATTAGGAGCTCCCAAGAAAATTCTTACTATTAGCCAGAGTGACTTATACGTTGTGTTACTGAAGTTAGTTCTGAGTCACAGCATAAGACATGTTTAGAACCAAAAAACAAGCAAAGAAAATACTATTTACTTAGCAATAAAAGGAGATTGACCAGGTGAAACTCCCTGCTGGTGGTTGGAAGATGGCTACATTTCACACTGCAATTGCTGCCAGTCTTTGAAAGTCTTTCTCTTCTGAAATATACAAAATCTGGTAAGCCAGAAGTGCATGAATAAGGTAGAATACAGAGCACCAGAGCTTCTAATAACAGCAGAAGAGCCCACACACCTCATGTATTTTTTTTACTCCAGTTGTCACATCTATATAATACTTACGAAAAGGCAAAACCCCCAGATGTGAAATTCAGCTTGTACCAGGAGAAAACAAAAACTTCCTGACCTCTAAGGAAGACAAGCAAAATGCCAGAGCAGTAACAGAATATCAATATTACCAAAGATTAAGAGCTGTTAAATACTCTCCATTTCACTATGACTAACACTGTTGGTAATCCAAGGATCTGTACCATTGAAACTTTCATCTCTTATTGAAAGATTACCTTCAGATAATCTCCTCCTTTAACTCCACATAGGAGCAATCCCACAGGTCACCCATAAAGCTACTCAGCTGTTCAGAACAGTTCCAAAGCTTTGGGCAATTTTCAACATAATTTATTTGTAATTAAGTAGTTTTGGACTCAGAATTAACCTTAAACTGAAGTAGTCTCCCTCTTTGTCTTGGCATAGTCTTTAAATCTGCCATTAGGCTAAACAAAAACCTTCTCATTCTTTTCTTTCACAGGACTGTGACTCTGAAGGCTAACTTGGCCACCCTAGGAATACTTTTATTCCTCTTCAGTTTATTTTATTTTAAACATCAGGAATTGAAACTGTACCTAATAGTCCAAATGGGGTATTAGAAACAGTTTCTACAACTACACTAATGCTTCTTCATCTTTACTAGGAATTTAAAGTCTGATGCATTCCATGGCTTTATAAGGTTTTCCTACAGCTGAGTCACATTGACACGTCAATGAGAGAAGTTATCTTTCTGTCCTCTTCCACCCTCCTTCAGGAACAATTTCTCAGGGTACTGCAGAAGTTCTTGCTACTTCTCTCTTAAAAAGCAACTGTGCACTTCACACTTCTGCTTTCAATCCTCAGTTCAAAAGTTCTTCTAATTCTTCTCCAGTAAGAAAAAAAGTCCTCCACAGAAATGATTTTAATCTCAGCTGTGTAATCTGCAAGTTTCATGGCCAAATATCTATATAACCAAGGAATATATTTAATAGGCTCAGTCCTAGCTTCAATACTCCTGTCACCTATCTTCAACTTAGTCCATCTTTATCTCGTAATTACCATTGTAATTTCTACCATGAAAAAGAAACATTATGGATTAGTGTTTCACTTGACTCTTGATTATGTCTGTGGCATTGCCCTTTTTAAGATGGTTACCTTCTAACAAAATATATTAGATTACTTCTGAAATTACTGACCTTAGGGGTATGTGTATGTGAAGATTTTATCTTTATCCCCTCCCACTGCTTTCTCATCCTCAGCCATCCTTCTCTTGACTTATCAAGTCTTGTCGAGACTTGAGACTTTTGGCAGCAAATTAGGAAACATATAAATTTTGGGGGAAAAAGAGGTGTTCCCATATCTGAAGACAAATGCTGTATTTGCTACTTTGTTCCCAAATTTACAAATTAATAAATATTACACAAGTTAATGAAAAATAGACAAGGAAAAAGCTTATTTAGGGAGCATGGTATTTGCATAGTGACCAGCCTACATTCTGCTTCCACTCCAGAAGCTGAATTTTCCTTGCCACATTCGCATTTTTACTACAGGCTCTGATATTAACTTTATATATCAGCTGTACTGAAAACTCACTTAAGACATTAATTCAGTATTTGGGTCATACATCAACCTGCAGTACTTCTTTGAAGTATAGCATCTCCACAACTCCCACAGCCGTTCTTCTTCTGAAGCTAAGAATTTTCCCCTTCACTACTTGTTTTCTTTCCTTGCGTTGTTTCAGCTTTTTATCCGTAACTAGGCTCTGGGACATAGGCTCCTTAGGTATTCATGCTATCTTTGCATTCCATTTAGTTTCTAGATTTATCTTAACTTGAGCAGTTTACTCAGCTGGGGCATCAATTACTGTTCTTTACGATAACTTCTCACTTTATTGAAATGAAGCTCAGCTTCATGTTTTTGGCTGACATCCTGTTCACCATCTCCATAGTCACTACCACTTTAGCTTCAAGTTCAGCTAGATATTTATCTATGCTACCCTAATCGGCCTTCTTTTGTACTGACAATACCTCCTATTTCTGCCAGAATTTCTCTCTCCACTTGCCACCTACATGTAATGGCCAGCACCCAGAATCTTTCCATAGATTGCATGGACAGTAAGATCTAAGTTTGTTACGATACACCAAAGCAATATTAACCTTACCATGGCTACTCCCAGCAAGCCAACTCTCTCACTAAGACAAACAGCTTTCTATCACAAGTGTACAGCATCAACCTGTTCTGAACGAGCAGGTTTGATTTTGCTAAACCACAAAGCAGTCAATTCTACTGATGAAGAGCTTTTCTCTCCTTTACATTGCTCAGGTTGGTACAGCACTAGTATTGGACTAGTATCACAGCCTTCTTGCTTCCAGAACAGTCTAAACAGAATTACTCTGTCCTATGTCAAAACTACCTCCCATACAGAAGCTGCATAACACAGCTGCTGTACACGTTACCAAACAACATATCCCTTTTTCAAGGCAAGCAGCTGCTTATTTTTAACGCTTTACACATTGGCTCAGCCTCCATTCACAATGCTTCCACTACAAGTTGGAAATGTACCAGACAGGTTATGGGGAAAGATAGGAGCATCCACCTGAGCAAGAAGAAGCAGTGGGCCTGGTGGAAGAGTTTTGAGTCTGGCTGCTCCATGGTCAGCAGGGCAGCATTGTGTGAGGCAGCAGTGCCCCAGGCCCCTCACTGTGAATGCTCCCACAGCCCCACATAGCTCCCCCATCAAGCTCCCTGTGGTCCTGTAAAATGTATTCAATCTGCTTCTATTGCACCTGAGGTTAGCCAGCTCTCACTGCCTCACCTGAGAGATCAAACTGATGAACCATTCACTTCTGATTTACAAATACAGTAAGTTCAGCTGCATTTTTATTCCCCCACACTTCCATCATAGACCTCAGCAGAAAGCACAGAAGATCATAGGCTGATCAGCCTGGGCTCTGTGTGGCTGCAATATACACAGTCCTGCACATACCTCTCTGTGGGCATTGTGGTCGAGGGCTCATAGCAGCACCCTTATTGAGACAAGGGCTATGAGAACTTTAATGGCGGGCCAATTCAGGTGGTGTCTGCTGGCACATGCTGACATAATTTCAGAAGACATAGGACTCTCTAGAGCTGAAGTATGTAGAAATGTACAGAAATGCTGCACAGTAACAGTTCAGAGATCATGAAAACCATACAAGCAAAGTATTAAAAGTATCTCTGTTCTGGAAAAGAAACCCCTAGATTTTCATTCCTGTCTTGGAGGCTAGTATAAAAAGGGGATGTAAAAAAACAGTGACCCTGATTTAGGAAGGAAGATCTTGGATGGAAAGATTTAGGTCATGTCTGTGGCATTCCAATTATGCCCACACAAAGCAAAGAACTTTGGCAGCAGTTTGAAAGGAAAAAAAAAAGGTGCAGGGAGACAACAGTTTTGAGATTATCTCATTCTGGCTTTGGGAATTATGAAGGTTAAAGGAGGAAACTTCATGAACCACCCATCTCAAGTTCACTCTTTCACAAAGGTCTGAGGGAGACCACAAGGATCCGAGATCTTTGCACCACATGAAGAGCAAGATCTCTTCAATCATCTTGCTGGTTTTGTACACCCACCTTTCACACCTCCAAACAGGCCTGTGGTCCACTGTAGCCCTTTGGAAGGACTTGTGCCACCTCTGCTTTGGTCTATCATCTCTGATGACACCCTCAGCCTGTCCATATTGCAGTTGCTCATCTCTGACAGTCCCCTGCTGTACACCAGCTGTGTACTCAAGAAGACTCAGGCCTGTACAGGACTTTGGTTTACTTCACACATTTCATAAAGGATCCCTTCCTCAGTGAAACAAGGGGGCTTACAAAATTACAAAATGAAAATATAAACCTTTAGAAATCAATTTTAAGTAATGTTAAGTGT
>JASSUY010047096.1:0-67366 GCA_032466535.1 Forpus xanthops | reverse complement strand
AATATGATGGACAGTGGCTTAGCAACTTCATTTGCCATCTCCTTCAGGACCCACGGATGGATTTCATCAGGTCCCATAGACTTGTGTACTTTCAGGTTAAGATGGTCTTGAGCCAGATCCTCTCTACTGTGGGCCCAGGGTCTTCATTGTCTTTGTACCTGCATCTGCCTTCCAAGACTTGAGTGGTGTGGTCAGAACATTTTCCAGTGAAGACCGAGGCAAGGAAATTATTAAGAACCTCAGCCTTCTCCATATCCAGGGTAGCCAGTTCTCCGGATTGCTTCTGGAGAGGGCCCACATTGTCCCTAGTCTATCTTTTATTCGCAGGGTACCTATAGAGTTCCTTCCTGTTATCCTTAACATCCCTAGCCAAGTTTAATTCTACCTGGACCTTAGCTTTCCTAGCCTGGTCCCTAGGTTCCTGGAGAACATCCCTGTATTATTCCCAGGCTGACTGTCCTTGCTTCCACCTTCTATAAGCCTCTTTTTTCCTTCAAATTTTCCTCAGCACCCCCTTGTCCATCCAAGGAGGTCTCCTGGCCCTCCTGCAGCACTTCCTTCTAGTAGGGATGTATTGTTCCTGAGCTTGCAGCAGGTGATCCTTGGATATCAACCAACAGTCTTGGGCCCCCTCATCTTTAGTGGTTTGGATTATGTGACAGAGGATACCCTCAGAAGTTTTACTGATCACAGAAAATTGGTAAGAGTGGCTGGTACCTCAAATGTTTGTGTTGCCATCCAGAGAGATCTCAGCTGGAGAAATGGGCTGACTTAGTGAAATTCAACAATGGGAACTGCAAAGTGCTACACCTGGTGAGGAATAAAACCATGTACTAGTATACACTGAGGGCTAAGTGTCTGAAAGGCAGGTTTGGCTTAAAGGACCTTGGGGTCATGGTAGACTACAAGTTGAGCATTAAACAATACGCACTTGCAGCAAGAAAAGCCACCAGTAGCCTGGTGGTCAAGGGAGATTATCCTTTCCCTCTACTCAATTGTGGTGAGACATACATGGAGTTCTGGAAATTTGCCATAGTACAGGTTTGCAGGAGCCAGGAAAAAATCAGAGATGCTTTGGGCAGCAATAGCTCATCATCTTCTCAGTTATCCCTCATATCCTGGGTACAGTTTTTCAATGTGGACTTCCACTGTAGTCTTGATGTAAGCCTGAAGCTGTAGAAGTCTTGTGAAACATAGTTTTGCGCTGATAGCTATGTTGATGCAGTCATAATGCATTAAAATAATTAATGCAGCTAAATGAAGTGTCACAATTCTGAAGATGCTGTATAAAATCTCTTCAGCTGTATCAAATAGTTTTCTTTTGAGGAAAGAAAGCAAATGCACTTATGTAGCCTTGGGGAATGGTTTGCTTAATGGTGATGTCACATGGTTCATAGAGTAGGCATTTAGGATTCACCTACTAGAAAACGACAGCTTGCTGACAAGTCTGTTTTCATTTGCATGCATAAAGTTGGGGAAAAAATTAAGTGATACAATTTTTAAGACATGTTTAGTTTGAAAACAGTCTTAGATGTTGCAGCAATGTAGTAATGTGACAAAAAAAAAGGAGCTTGATAATAGAATTCAAAAAATGTTGCTCTCCTTTTTAGCATAGCTGATTTCTTTTGAAGGTCAAATAATGAAATCCTGGTCTCTTCAGTTGCTGGATAACCTTGAAACCACAGTTACAAAGGATGCATGCTAACGTTAGCTAATCTCTCTGATTACAATTGTGCACAAGTTGTTTTAGTCTTAAGGTATGTGCCTTTTCTGTGTCTAAAAGGCAGATTTAGAATTATAAAATTCTATAGGGAATAGGTGAATAACACAATATATGAATTATTTACTTATCTGCATTAAAATGTTCCAGTTCATAAAATAATGTGAAAATATGTATCATATATATCTTCACCTTTTCACTTTGAGACACAGAGCTAGATTAAGATCTTACTGTGGCTCTATTCTGGGTATGAAATTCCATTCATTTTAGGGAAGTTACTCTAGGTTTACCTGCAGAACAAAGCCAGATGCAAGTTCAAACCATAATGAAGACGTGGATTTATTGATAATATTTGTGATGGTAATGGTTTGGCTGATTGGAACTGTGGGTTTTTTTTTTGTGTGATAACTTCCCTTGGAAGAACAACAAGAACTAGTTGTAGGATTTTTATGGGCAAAATCATATCCTACCATCAATTAAAGTAATTTGTCTGAAAAATGTGAAAACTGCCTTACACTGGCATAAAGAACATGTTCCACCTGAAATTAATAGAACAGGGTAAAACAAAACAAAACAACCCCAAATAGAATTCCTCCAAAAGAATTCACTTATGACACAATCCAGAGACTTTACTATAGCATCAAGATTCTTGTCCTGGAACATCTGAAAGCAAAATAAGTAGTTTTACCAAAATTATGTCATGGGAAAGGAGTAGGGTTAAACCAGAATATTTAGACATGTGACGATTACCCTAATTTTATGCAAATACAAAAGTAAGGGCTACTTTTGGTTTGGGCTACCAGAAGTTCCAGGCAAATTGAGTTCTTAGTTTTTTCTAATTATGTGTGACAAGAACTGATGACATGAGAAAACAGGCTGGTACAATACAGAGCACTGTTTGATACAGTTATTAAGCACACAACTCCAATGCATATACTATGAAAGAGTGCTAGGAACTGAAGAGATGTGCAAAGTAACAAGAGAACTTTAATTTCACAAATATTGTGGGTTTTTTGAGATACAAAATTTCCACTTGCAAGCTCACAGGTTTTGTCATTTTGCAGGGAATACTATTTCATTCTGTGTTGTTTTGTAAATAAGGTCACAGCTTTCCTGTCAACAGAATTACTTTTTATAAAGTGAAAATTGTGCATGTTTTATTATGGGTTCACACTGCATTATTCACCTGTCAGTGAACCCTATCATATCATAGAAATGATGGAGGGCACAGACAGCAATTGAGAAAAAACTCTCATCCTAGGAATCATTCTTCTCTTTCTTTAATATTTATATTCTAGTAGTGCTCAAAGACTTTGGTTTTCTATGTGAGATTCAAAAACGATGATATAAGTGGACTCTTTTCAATGTTCTTGCAATCAAAGGATCAAAAAATGAAGTAAGCAGGAAGAATTTAAAAACAATATTTAAAAAAGAGTAATAGCTTGCAGAGCTTGTAAGAGGCTGCTCTGATTCACTCTCAGTTCTGACTTTGTATTTTAAGGGGTATCTGCAGCAGATGGAGATGTCGTCAGTATCCTAAGCAAGGGTAAGACTATGAGAGATCAGAGAATTAAGACTGATATGGAAAGAACTGAGGCCACATAGCACACAATCTAGATTCCTCATCACGATTCTTATTCCAAGTTAACTGTCAATTTAATAGGCAATAAATCTAGTTGATTCACATATGGAATGCTTCCCACATGGCAAATGATTTTTTTCAGATTAGACAATGATCTGATAACATAATGCCACACCATAAGCCCAGGAAAAAAAAAAAGTCCTGATAAAAAATCCTGAATGATTACCATATAATTTACAGCTAGTTTTTCACAGCTAAGAGAAAAATGACTGGGTAGAGGGGGAGGAAGCAAACCAAATATCTGCTGACATATGAATGTGAGAACTAAAGAGCAAAAGAAATTAGGTTAACCTTCAAATGCCTGTGCGAGGCAAAATCAAATCTGTACAGCTGCATTCATTTTGGTAAGTAGTGAAACTGGGAGAGGATGTTTTCAAGATAAACTGCTAAATTTTGCGAAGGGAGGACTCAATGGAGTGCTAAAGTGGCTTTTTTCAGCGATGGTCTTGGTCTGGGTTCTGCAGAGAACTTTGAAATTGTTTGCAAAAGGTGGAAACCAAGCTCATAAATATTCTATAGCAGTCCACATGTGTTAATTTTCACTGGGGTTTCCACTTCTCTGAGTGAATTAGTAAGGGGTCCACAAATCAAAAAAGTTGAAAACCACTGGGCTGTGGGCTAACCTCTGTCCTCAGATATGAACCCAATTCTCATCACAGGCTCTTGGAATGGCTTTTGTAGCTGAAGAATTGGCCCTATTCATCCAAAAGTCATTAAGAAAAAAAAAGTTGTCACTGGCTGAATACAGAGCAGGCGTACATATATGTCAGATAATGGACAGCCCCAGTGTTCACAGTGGCTGTAATTCACCCGTGGGGTCCTGGCGAGTGCACAGAAGTTTGAATTCAGCCTTGTGTGTGCACCACAGCCATCTGGTGCTATTTAAAATATATACTTTTCAACTTTCACCTTTTAATCTTTCTGGTTTGAAAACATACACCAGTTCAAAGGTTACCTCTCTTAACCTTGAGCTATTCCCTTTCAGAAACAGCACTGAAGGGTTATTATTATCATCACTTTTGCTGGTGTTAATGAAGCGGTAATTCTTTATTGTGGCTTGTGCACACATTTTGAAATAAATCGAAACACAATTTTTATGCATTTTAAACCACATTTTCCTTAAGCGCCATGATTTCTAGGTGTTTCTGTTCTGGGAAATTCAAAATGACCATCTTTCTCAGGGGCCTAATTATCAGATGGGCTGAGTACTTATAACCTCTTCACTGCCCCCAAAATACCAGAATCAGAGGCATCAGAGAGTGGAGTTAGTGATTTAAAACTTTGGCTGTACATGGCCATGCAGATGCACACAAATCACTCTGAATCTGTGTTCTGTTCTATCAGTGATAACAGAAACCCATAAAATCACCCCAAACTTGCTTTCCAACCCTGGGACTTTGATGAACAATATTTCAGTCCTTTTCCTTTCCACAACCAGCAGTAAGAGTTTCCTTGTATTTCCTGTAAGGAAAGGTGCTGTAAGGAACTCAAGCACCTTTATCTGGCCAATATAGAGAGAACTGTACGTAAAGTGTGGTGCAGCGATATAATGTTGGGTTTTTTTTGACAAACAATTTCATCTCTTCTTTTAGCTGATTGATGGCACTTTGCATTGGGCATACTGAGGCATTCACACAGGGGACCCCTCTCTCTCGAATGTTCTGCATGGCATTTGAACTTTCATTTTTTATGCAAATCTATAATACTATTGGAAGGGAAACTATCTCCTGAACCAATCTAAGACAAGGATAAGTGACTGTAGCTATCATTTGAAAGAGTTCAGACTTAGCCATCCTAGGTTATCCTTCAGCCTGAGGTTTGGATTTCCAGAACTGCAATAGCTGTTAGTGATTATTTTAACAGGGCTCCAGATCCTGTGGGACTGAGGGTGAAGTATGAGAAGCAAATCTCTCATTTGTCTCCAATTTTAAGCATAGGGTTTGAGTTTTTCTATCAAGTTAGGTTAACTCTTGTTTCTACCTAACTTAATTCACAAACACAGTCATTTCAACAGCAACTTAAAAATTACACTGAATAACCAGGGGTGGAGGTTGTAGTTTTACCATTGCAAAGCAGATTTTTAAGTATCACACTGAGAATGTGAGAGGAATCGTTTCTCTCCCTTACATTTAAAAAAAAAAGAAATATTGGAACTCCTAAAAAGGATTTACACATATTGCTTCAGGCTGCTAGCCACTCGCCTACAGATGGGTGATGTTTGTTTAATAGCTGAAATACTTTTTGACTTGACTTTCTGTTTTTCTTGTTTCCCAGGTGATTGGTTTTGGTGTTTTTAGAACTGTCTGCTGCATCCTAAACATTTTCCATGCCTCAGTGACTGGGAACATTTTAAGCTGGCGTCAAAGATAGAGTCTGTGGGGAAGTCTGCACACAAATAATACTTCTTCATTGTTCTTGCTCAGCAGTGATCATGCCTTTTGCGAGCTGCTTCATCCATTGCAGCAGAAGAGCAAACTAAATATAATCAATCAGATCTTTTTTTTTTTTTCCCCTAAGCAATCCATATTTTCACTTTCAGAGCCAATGTACTTCTGGATGGCAGAAAGTGCTCAACTCTATTAGCACCAGCCATCCAGTAGAGCCCAACTTGGCAGCCATGTGATAACAGCCATGTAAGGAAGCGTAGGAGAGGCCACACAGGGAGATTATATAAATTAGAACCACAGTTCTAGATGAATAGTGAAATACAATGAAATGGGCTAGAGGATACTGGATGTCCCTTGGCATAAGGAAACAATCCAATTTCTGTAAGTCTTTATTCAGGAAAAATGCTTTGACATCAGCATATACAGACCACAGTCCGCAAGAGTGGCATAAAAAGTAACTCCAAATCTTGAGTAGTCTCTTAAGCAGAGACACTTGTGAAACAAGGGTTGCTTTACAGTGACTGATAGCTCCCACTGGAGTCAAACCCTAGATACCTTATCTTGTAATATTTATTTGTGAAGTAGGAAGGCAAAGTGAGCACTAAGGTGTTGTACACATTGTTTGAGCTTATGGATTTGGTCAGGGTCATTAAAATTGTGAAGGATGTCTTCACAGGCCAGAAGGGAAACAGAGTGTGATAATCTGCCTCTGAAGAGGCACTGGAAGCTGCATTTGCCAGGACTTTGTGAGTGACCTAGACCTATATGCATCCTGACAAACTGGAGCTGGAACAACAACTATGGGAACTACCTTAGCTACTCATGCACGTTCTGCTGTGCGGTATCTGCCAAGCAGCTCCAGGCATGGCCTCAGGCTACAAAGAGCTATGAAAGGCAAGGAACAAAATGGTAATTTTTGTCAGTGATTTTCTCCGTCTGCATTTCTTCTGTGTAAGAGATGGTAGGAAAGGAAAGGGGAAAGCAAAGTAATAGCAAAAGATCCTGAGAGTACAGCTATTCTTAACCTTGCCTATATAGAAGCTAGAAGGAAGATGGTCATCTAGAAATGGTGTAAAAGAGGGAATTTACCCATGGTAAAATGTAAGGAAATGACTAAAATCTAGACAGAACATGATGTGTAGTGGAAAACTGAATAGTTCCCATGGGTAACACTTAATTGATGCATTCAGAAGGCTTCAGCTATCTCTAGGAGGCCTCATAGCTGCTACCTCCTGGACCACAAATGGGTAAATTTCACTTACTGACTGTGTAGGAAATCTGAGGTGTCAAAACCAAGAAACTCACATAGTAACCAGGTTTTGAACAAGAAAAGAGTGTGAGTCCCTACAAAAAGGTCATTGTGGGTGATTTTATGGAGAAGGAAGGAGAGTGCAACTTGCAGGCCTTCAAGCAAAGGCCACAGAATTTCAGCTATGTTACATCTGGATCCTGGAGGGACATTTAAGCTGAAGCCAACAGAAGTGAAGAAAATATTCTCTATCCCTGAAAACATGCATACAATTCTAAGTTAGTTAATTCTGATAAAAGGAAGGTTCTGTGTGCAGTGTCCTGTATGTCCCCTACACAGTTTTCTTGAAAGAGTCTCTACTGCCTGTAATTGTACGCTTCAGGAGCAAGATACTTCCCCTTGTCCTCACATTTGAATTCTGAGCTGGAAATCCTGTTTACCAAGTTACTACTTGCCTGGGTAAAGAGTTCCTTTGCTAGCTCTTTACTCTTGGGACACACAGAGCTATAAGGAAAAAGAATAATTTGCAACACATAATTTATTTGGCAAAGTTAGCCTTTTGCTCTTTTTTCCATGAGCACAGCAGCAGCATGGTTTCTTGAATGTACTCATTATTCAAATATATTCCCTGAATAAACAGCTGAACACTCTGTACTGTCAGATTTTGCCATGACATGTTGACTGGTGATGCATCTCTCCGAAGGCTTGGCTGATCACTCTGAGGTTGAGAGCACTTATGCAGAGAAAATATCCTGCTGTGGTTTGTAATTTGTCTCCAAGCCCCTTTCCCCCAGTTCTGAAGGGCTGATCTGCATGATTATAAATACTAAACTTAGATGCAGGTGGTGGGAGCGGGCATCAAAGAAGAACCTACAATTCTGCAGTTCTGTAGTGGCTGATAGGACAAGCAGCCTCATATCAAGGATGTTTTTCTCTATTTCATTATTCAGAAGGATTTTTTTGAGAGAGCTGAAGTTTGAGGAAATGTCATGGAGTTTTATCTGTCCCACAGCCTGACTGGCTTGCTCTGATGGTGATAGCGTTTTCTACCTAGACAAGACTTCCTTGGCTGTCTGCATCAGGAATCAAACCACTGTGACACCAGTGCAGGGTGGGGAGAATCTGCTGAGGATCTCTTTGAGCAGAGCTGGGGCGTGTGGGAGGAGTTGGCAGGGTGTGAGGGAATGAGGTATTCCCATCTGTGCAGGGCTCAGGAAGTAGTGGGAGAGGGAAACCAACTAGAGGCTGGTCCTTTGTTACAGAACAGGGTAGAAAAATGCACATTATCGTCTAGCAGCTCCGCTATGCAAGCATGGGAGACCGTGCATGAGACTGTTGTGGTAGAAACACGCATGCACTCTCAGTGTCTATCAGGTTTCTGTTTAATCACTTTGACTTGAACTTTGAATGCAGCAAAACTGTCGAATACATGTGGGACATTCTGCAGTTCAAAGATGTCACCTGTGTGAGCATACAAAGCAAAATCAACAGTAAAGTAGCTGCTTGAACATAAGCATATTTAAGCAGGCAGTTCTTTAACTTGAGTGTTCTGAAGGGAAATACACATCCTGCACGACAAATTGAATTTGGAAAAAATTGCTAATATCATACTTGTGCACAGAAACTGTAGTATCTTTTTCTGAGCTTTATTACAATGCATCACTTCCCATGCTAGCTAATGAGATTATAATCAAAGGCAGGTCTTAACTCTGGTGAAAGTGAAAGGCACTACCAGCACTCAAATTGTACTTTGCACATGAATTGTTATCACCTCATATCGTCAAATGATGGCTATCAGTGTTCACACTGGGTCTGGATCTAAAAAGCACCAAGTAGTCGCAACTTAGAGGGGCTTCCCACAGGGTGATTGCAATTTTTCTCATCTCTCACAACTTTGTCCCATCGCAGTAGGGAATCTTGGAAGGAAGGGAAAGGCTGGTTATACCAGAGCCTGTTTCCATTCTTCAAGTGAAACTCCTGCATAATAAACAGCTCTCTATATCAACTGCAAGGATTGCAGAGGGCGCAGATTTGGGAAAAAAATCCTTCCTCCCAATACATCTTGATTGCAGATGTTATTAAATGATTCTCTGGTGCTGGAAATACTCATCCTGGATACATGTTGATCATAGAATACATTCCGTTCTCATGGTTTTCTTACTCAAAGAATGGAAGAAATGCCTCAGAATGTAACAAGGGAGAAAAACACTTCTGTATGTGCTGATAGACCTCCCTATCTTTCCGTCTGGGAGTCAAGTTCCTGCCTGAGGGGGCCTGTATGAAGGACAGCGAAAGTAATTATCCTGACATCTTAAATACAATTTTCTGCTGCTTGTGTGTTTCATGTGATGTCAGTTGATTAATGTGTCAGTCATCCTTGCATGGCATGTGGCCACATGATGTCATGTGCTAAGGTACATAGTTTATCGTGCCAGTCTACCAAAATTGGAAAAGGCTCCAGCGCAAGCCTTATTTCTTCACCTGCATTTTGTACTTTTCTTTTGCTTCAATCTTACGTGCTTCTTCTTTGCTTAACTCATTCCCACCTTACCCAACTTCTTTTTTTCTTCCCCTGACTTGTTTTTTTTTCCTTTAATTTGCTATCTTGGGTCATCTCACTTTTTTTGTCTTCTCTCCCACACTGCAGTTCTGCTCCACCCTTCTCACATCCCTTCAACCCATCTCTTCACTGTTTCCACATTAGGGCAGAAAACAGAGACCATTTTGCCTTGCCTCCTTGGTGCTCTTCTTAGTCCTACTGTACTGGATGTGAGCCATTCTGAAAAAGGGGAAAAGAAAAAGAAACTGAAACCCACACATCTTCACCTTAGCTGCCTTGGTTATCTCAGAAAAAACTGAGGGCTCTCTAGACAGTGCTATAGGTTACATGTAAACCCTCCCTCTACTAGTGAGTTTTACTCTTTTCTCAGCGGCACCAGGATTTCATCTTAGAGTATTTCACTTAAATATCCCCAAATAGCAGTAAAGTCTGCTTTATTTGTTACCTTATTGTCTCTGATGTGGTATTAGAGCACTGAGTCTTAAACAGGCATCATGGTTAGTTCATATGGGGAAGAACATCTTAGCTAGAGACCAGGATGGGAGGAGGATTTAAGATGAAAGCTTAGTATGAGAAAGATTGAAAATCACTAGGACAGCCATCATACTCCTCTAACTGAAGCCAAAATATGTATCATAAGTATTTTGTTAGCCTGGGATGCAGGGAATGTAAAAATAACAAAACTAATTTCTTCACCCACATGTGCTTTGAGGCCCATGCCAAGCACAGGGTGGCCATGTGAGTGACTTGGATATAAGGTGCTCCTATGTCAGAAATTGAAAAATCAAGTGCAGTACACATTTACATTATCAAGCTATGGATGGGATTGAGAGAATGCATTCCTTACATAGCCTAAATCTGTTCTTCAAATTTCACATGTGCAATGTGCTTTTCCATCCAGGTGTAAGATAGTTCTGTATGAATTCTGCTCTTAGTGACCAGGAGTGGAGACATAAAAAGAACTGTTCAATTTCTCTGGTTACAGAGATAAGTGAAAGAGTCATTGGCAATAACTCTGTAGTAATAGCAACAGTAAGTACTGGGCTTGATTTGAATCTCTTGATAGTGATATCAGGATACCAGAATATTTATCAAGCCATTAGGAGAGGCTGTGCCTAGCTGATAAGATGACTACAACTGATTAAGTCCATCTGAAGACTCTGATGATGCTGGGACAGATTTGCAGCCAAGAACGGAGGAAGCAGGGAGCACTGCCCTTAAGAGTCTCATGTGCCATTCATCAGCAAATTATACAATCTCCTGCCTGGGGCAAGCTTGTGGAATCTTTAATAAACAAAGTTAGGGAACATCCTGATGTATACCTTCTTTATGGCTGGGGAGCCAGGAACAGTCTGCTCTGCTCAGAAACTGTTTCACTGAGTTGGTGGCAGAGGGGAGAGAGCTGGGAAAGATGGGGAGAAAATCAGTTCCAAGAGTGATTAATCCAGGGCCTCATTTTAAACCATTCCTATATCAAACTGCCAAACTTGTGATGTTTCTGTCTTTAGATGATGAAATTGCACAATTTATATCATTTAATGTTTCTAAGTGTCATCAAATCCAAAGAACGTTCTGTCATTTTGACTGGAACTAGATTAGGAACAGATTTTTTACTATAATCATCTGTAAGCAACATGAATGAGGAAGAATTTCTCTCTGCTTTTCTCATGATGAATCAGTCCATGTGCTGTATCATGGATAAAATCAGGTGCTGGGACTTGAGTTGAGAAATGTTTTTCTTTGAGAGGCTTTTGTTAGTCAAGGCTTTAATAACCATAGAAAGATTTATTATGTATTTTGCCTCACTTGCTTATCATCTGCCCAGGTAAAGAATTAAATGAATGTTGATACTTGTTTTTCTTTCTTGCTTTGCTATGGAACTTTCTCTCTGCTGATGATTGGAGGCCTTTGGAACATGGAAACTGATGTGGTCATCGGGTTGTACAAGTTCAAAACACATTTTCTGAATTTCTGTGTTTCTTTCTGTGTAGGGTTTCAGACAGAGAGCTCAATATAGACAAGTTTTTCCCTAAAGAAATTTTAAAGGTTATAACCATAAAAGGATTTACAAATGAAAGGCTTTCTGCTATTTACTTCCAGTAAACAGAAAGCAGTAGAAAGAGGAAAAGAATGGAGAACCAACTTGTTTTGCTGTTCACAATTAATTAAGTGCATAAATCCTTAACAATGAATAAACACTATTGACAGAGAAAAGTAAATACATCTTAATGTTTTCCTGGCTTTCAAAACAAAGAATATCAATAGCAAAATTGTGTTTTCAAATGTGTTTTGAGTTTGTCAATGTCTCTGACATTTATAAAGTGCAGTGATGAGTATGTAATTAATGTTCTTTGCTTATTTTTCAATATTGCATTCTCAGTGCCCCAAATTTCCTTTGAGCTAGAGAGTGACTGAACAAAGGAGGAAGGCTTGCCAACGAGTGGCCTGTTCCCATGCATGCCATGCTGTGCACCAGCAATGTGCTTGCCTTTGAACCCAATGCTGAGCCAGCCCATGTGCATGCACTGAAGACCGTCCCTTCTCCGTGCACTTGGGATTTTGTTTCAATTACCACAAAAGGGCTAAGTGAGGAATAGAATGTTTTTCTAAATTTGCTGTTACTCTCTCTAAATATGAAGTGTCAGACATTTCATAGCAAAGAGAGATGTTTTCCTGGGAGCTCGTGTATCTGGTGTGACTGCAGATAAAGTACTGAACAGCATGTATAACCCTGGAACATTAGCACTGAATCCACAGGTAATGAATTTTGCTGTAGGCTGTTTTTCAATTGTTGCTTTTACTCCTGACTCTCAGAGTGTGCTTTTCTGTAGTAAGCTTCCTGCTCAGGATTACAGCACTGACGCTCCAGCCTGGGAGGATGGGAGCAGGCTTAGCTGTGTTGGTAACACAAGCCCTCAAGCCAACAAACTGCGCAGAAGAAGGCACAGCACTGAAGCTGTCTAGGCTCCTTCACTCTTTCCATATAAAAATCTTAATTTGAGTCAGACCATAGGTAGAGATATAAGTTTACCTCAAATTACTCATAAAATGCAGGTTACTATCATAAGGCTGAATACTGAATTAAATGGCTGTTGGTCAAAGTACATAAGCAGCCTGAGGGTCAGAGACAGGAATGCAAGTGTCTCCCTTACTGTCTGCTTGTCTCCATATTGATGTTACTCTTGTATTCTCTGACTACAAGGCAGACTGTCCTTTTTGCTGGAGATGGGACATGTTGGTTTGAATTCTTTCTGACGAAAAGATTTGGATCTGAGTCTCCTCCATCTCTGAGAGGGGTAGTGACAATAGAGATATAGGCAGGAGCTACTCTTCGGGCACAGTTTTGAACAAGGCCGCTGTCCCCCACACTCTCTGGACTCCAGCTTCGCAGACATAAACTAGATGTGCCCTGAGCACATCTGCCTGCTTGATGTCTCCCAATTCCCGGTGGCAGACTTATTACAGATGTTAAACTGGATGGTAGTAGCAGGTAAAAGTGGTTCACGGTGTGTCTGCACACAGCTTGAACAACTGGAATTTTGTTGTAAGCCTTTACATCAGATATCCCAATTTTTCTGTGAATTAATTCTGTCTAGGTCAGTTGCTAAATTCAGTTGGAATATCATCAGCAGGTGATGGATTGAACATGAGTCTCCAGAGGCCCAGTCCAGGAGCCTCTGGACACTCTCTTCTGAAGGTGCTAGAGGTTGCATATCTAAAACAGATGCCTTGAAAATTGTTCAGTTATTCAGACATTAAGAGATAAAGTAACTATTTCAAACAGGTTAGTCTGTGACTGGGTGCTGAATGAATACTGCAGGAAAAGGCAGGCAAGATTGCTAAGGGCAGTTCCTTTAGAAAAATAGCAGATGATTCCTCTGAAGGACCTGTAAGACATCCTAGAGAGAGTGGGATTATGCCAAAAGAGCAGCCAAGTGTGACACAGCCTGATCACAGCAGATAGAAGCCACTTGAGGACAGAAGTATGAGATCTCTGCATCACGTGCATGTCATGTTGGTCCTATCTCAGGAGTAAAGTGCAGCATGGGTCCTGTATCCATCCATTCTCTATTGTCGGCAGTTGGTTTACCTTGAGCAAATATTGTTATAAGAGAGCCAGCTGTCAGATTTGCATCTGTTGAGCAGATACAAAACACTGATCTCAGTGGGAGGCAGGTACCTATTCTGCATAAGCACTTTTGCAAATCCCAACAGGCATTTCTCCATCTTCAGGCACTTCAATATCTTTGAAAATCTTGCCCTTTGTGCCTAGCATTACCTCTCTACAAAACAGAAAGAAATCTGCCTCCCTAGGAAGTGAAGCAGAGTTAAATTTATTCATATTTGCTTTAAGCTTTGGAACTGCAGAGAAGATGTATAGCACAAAGGTTCACTTCTTCTTCGGCATATCATACAATGAAACACCTGTGTGTTCAGTTATTGTCCATGCTGTCATTGGCCTCATTTAGAAAGATGTATCCATGAATCAGAGGAAGGCAAGGTGCCACGTTAATGAATGCTAGCTATAGAAAGATCACAGCACATAAGCTGCACTGTTTTGTGATGGCCCAGCAGCTCTTTTATGAAGGACACAAGCAATAGGATCAGCTACAGGTACCCTCCTGTGCTTGCATGTCTTGCAGAAAAGAGGTAGGATATTACTACAGGTGCTCATTATGGTCATTGTGCAAGATGTTTAGTGAGATAAAGACAGCAAAGTTGGCTAAATGTCCAGCAAAGATATCAATTTTAGTGTCTAAAAGAGCTCTCAGTTTTCCAAAGAGTTCCGTGTGCCATATGCTGAGATTCTTCTGCAGTGGAAGCTTCATTGGGGCTTCCTGTTCTTCTTGGTCCAGAGGTCTTCTAGCCCTTACATTGCTGTTGGTGTATTTACATCTTGCATTGACTGTGTATTTTATAGTTTCAGAATCTGTCCCTGCACTCTTGATAACCTGACCAAAAGCAGAGTTTGCATTTGTGCCTTGCAAAGGTTTTTTGCCCTAGTTTCTCCATGGACTGCCTGGGGTGGCAGCTACCACCTGACTTGCTTGCCCTCCTCTCAGATACATGAACTCACTCTTGCTGTCCAGTTACTGTTGGTCTCAGCTTGGGGTTTTTAGCCCCTTTCCTTTGCTAAAGCAACATCTGTGCTGCTAGTGGAGCTTTCCTGCCCTCCCTAGGAAACTCACTCTCAGCCTGACGGTGACTTTGATCCCTGGCTCATACCAGCTTCCCAGGTCCTGTCCTCTGTGAATATCTATGAAGAGTACCTCTTTCCCAGGGGAAATTCAGAGGGTCAAATCTCCTGGTTTGTGCTTCCTCTTTGCTTGTCTGCACAGACAATACCATGCTGTATGACTGTGATGGGTTTTCTTAATTATCATCTTCATTGGGCATTTGGGTTTTAACTTGTTTTGGTTTGTTTAGCTGGGGAGGTTCTTGACCTTTCCAAGTGCCAAATGTAGAGGCTATTCCAGGATTTTACCCTTTTCTTAAGCAGCAGGACAACATGTCTTAGCTTTCAATAGTTGAGAGTTTCGATAGCTGAGAGGCAACTGGAAGACTATTAGATGACATGATTTGAAGCCAGGGTTCTTTGTTTTAGTGCCCAGCCAGCCTAGGCATTTTGGTGCTCTGCTTGTAACTATTCCATTTACTGCTATGAAGACAGAAATGTGATCAAAGGAATTAAAAAAGGAGGATCTGCAGAAAAGTTGTTTAAGCATTACTGAAACATTCATTGCTAGCAGCGCCAAAGGCTGCGAACTCTCTTAGTGTGTTAAAGCCTTTTAATAATTTGAGATCACATTATAATCCCCTTGTCCAGAATCCTTATAATTTATACATGGTTTAATGCTTGGAATAAAGTTAGAGTCTTAGTCCCTTTTTTTTTTTTTTACTCTTATACCGCAGTCAAGGATAATAACTTTAAATGCTGAAATGTGTTAAAGGCATTAATTGCACAAGTTGAAATATTTTATTTTGAGTTAAAGTCACTCAAAACTTTGATATGACAGGTAAGATACAGAGCAATAATTCTAGCTGTGACACAGAACAGGGAAAAATATCCTGACTTGGGTCTGAGCAATAATGCTTCTCTCTCTCACTGACAAGACTGCTTTTGTGCCATACAGAACTTTACCACTGGGAGCACCCAAGGAGCTGCTGGATCCCAGTTTAGGGGAAGCAGCTGGTGGCCAGTGGGCGCTGGAGCTCACTCTGGGCTCAGCCCTGTGTCTGAGCCACATGGGTGGGAGAGGAGAGGTTGCCCCACATCACCACCAGCACCCTGGAGAAGATTGGAGCTGCCTGCCTCAGTGCTCTTATTCTGTTTTGAGGCAGTCATGGAAATCAGCTTAGACCATTTCTGGCATTAACCAAAATATGTTACATTTCAGTATACATAGATCTGTAAAGACAGAGCATTTGGTAGAGTGATTAAGCAAGGAAAGCAACTGACCTGAGACAGCAGAAACCTCTGGGGAGAAAAGAGGCAGCAACTATATGAAAGATAACCAGGAGATGACAGTGGGTCAAATCTCCCTCCCAAGGAAGGGGATACATTTCCACAGCTCTAGTTCAACTCCCAGGCCTGGTGGGGGACAGTAGGTTTTGGCATAATGTGTACTCCACAGTGATTGAGGGTATAAAATGCGCATGCTAACAGGAAAATATTGTATGAGCCGGGGGTTGGGGATTTAATCACATGCTGCTGAACCCTTGTGTTAGTTCACCTTGGGCCCGTTAATCACCTCTGGGGATGCAGTGAAGCTATTCAGGTATGAAGGGCAAGCTGCCACATTAGTTCCACTTGAAGACACCTATGGAGTGTTTTGGGTGCCTGAACATGTATGTCCAGCAGAATTGAGATGCCCTATGGTCCCTTGCCCAATTGCAGAAGTCTGTGGGTTTCCCACATACCTGTCAGCCCACCAGAAATCATCTGAAATGGCATTATTCACCTATGTTTAGTCATCTAAATATGTCCCTAATGTCATATTGTGCTTTCAGCTATTCCAGCTTGTAACAGAAAGAGGGAAAATCTGCTCAGTTCTCCAAGCTTATTTCAGTAGGTCACTTCCACCTATTTTAGAAACCCACAGTTAGCTGGTGGTCTTGTGGTTTGTACAGATTTTCCTAATTTTTTAATGTTTTGATTGGGAAGAAGTCAGATTTCGGAATTTTGTGCCTAAAGTTAATCTAGCATTATCTGGTTTCAGGGTTAGGTTCCATTTGAAATAACCTAATGTCTTCACCTCATAGGCCACCAACTCCACTGTGCCAAACGCTTTGAAGGAGTGTTGGTCTTGGCAGTATGTTTGGAAAGTTACAGGAAACAAGTTGAGCGGCATCACAGAGGTAACTTTTGCAGTTGTTTGACTTTCACAAAAGGTGTACTATGAGAAGCTTTCTTTTCACTCTGACTCCTCTGGCGATATGGAAGGATGCACAGACTCGATTAAGCTGGTTTCAAAATCTGAAAGTCTTACAGCTCTGATCAAAAGCCTGCCAGCTTAAGTACTACAACTCTTTTGAAAAACAACCTTGCTGAACTACACCCCTGTTACACCAGTAGTATCCATTGGATACTGCTGGAGCCTGCTGCATACCTGACATAATGAACACCACCCCAGGGCTTCCCAGCACGAATGACCCAGGCTCTGTTTGGCTGTGGCTCCATCAATCCGTTCTCTCTGCTGTACCCCTCCATCTCAGTCTTCTCTGGCTCTGTGTCCAAAAAACCTGCTTTTGGCCACTCTGCTGCTTTTCTGCCAGAGCTTGTTCATACCCATCTTGGACAAACTTTTCTGCCACTTGCCTCGTTTCAGCCCTCCCTGGTGCAAACGTTGCCGTTCAGGGTGTTTTACAGCCCCAATCCAGGGAGAGAATCTGCCTTTTCAGGAAACCTCTACCGAACTACTTCTGCTTCTTCATTCTCTCCATCTCCTTGCCATACCCATTGCATCAGATGCTACTTACAGCACCCATTCAGCTGTCTCAGATTATAAAAATATGGCAACAAGGTTGCCTTATTTGATTTAAATACTAAACAACTTGTACATGATACAGGTTTTAGAGAAGAGGATTTTAATGTGATGATGAACTATAAGGCACAGCCATGGGTCACCATCTCTCATGGGTCACCATCTGTATCCCTCGAGTAAAATCTGCTTAGTGTAACTGGCAAGCCTAATAAACTTGTATATACAAATCAGGCAAGGAATTAATTGCCAGATAATATCAGAGACAAAAGCTTATAAAATGGACTAGGGCCTATGCTGTGAGGATCTTGGATTCTGTGTGTCAGGATTGACTTTCCTTGGAAGGATTTGATATTCCAAAAAGTAGTGGACATCTAATTTCTGAAAGTCAGAATCATTAGCCAGTTAAGGAAATCTAGACCTAAAAACTGGAGCGACATTTATGTATATTCATTATGCATATACATACAGAATATATATTAGTTTTTGAATTAAGGTACATAAACCCTCAAGTTTCAGTCCATTAAGTTAGAAATTATCAGAGGTCATGAATAAATTTTGTCAATGAACAGGTTTAAATTTCAATGATTCTTAAGGAAAAATTGTGTTTTTGCCTTGCTTTAATTGCCATGGGTTACAGTTTCAGAAAGAAGAATGACTGACTAAGCAGTCGGCAAAAAAAATGATACCATGATATATTGTGCTATTTTCTATAGCTTGGATTCTCTTTCATATTGCTTCATCTTATCCAGATCTTACTACAAACTCCAATCTGTCTGTCTGCAGCCTGGCTGTTCTTCCTGCTAAGATCAATGCCTCCTGGTTGATTGTAGGTATTTAATTGTCCCCAGACGCGTAATGTACAGACTGGAGTTTTACTGTATGTATAACACTGAGGATAAAGGGTCTGTGACCAAACCTTTCTATGAGCAAATGTCACTTAACACATTTTTGCATTACAAAATATCCCACCATGAGATCTCACTGGAACCAGATGTTCATAGCATAAAGCATATGGCAAGAGGATGTAGATCCATTTTTCTTAAATCCTCTTGAAAAGTCATTGTATCATAGCCCAAATACTGCTGAAATTCATGCTTATAATCCCCAAAGCCTTTTCCCACTAAAAAAAAAAGCACGTCTCTGTTTTCATTGCTTGTGAATCACTTCCACATCCATTGATTTCCAATGGTTTGCAAAGAAAGCAGCTGAAAAGAGAATTTGACCCACAGCGTACAAGGTGTGCATGAAGCTTGAATGAATGGAACATGTGTGATGAATTACTGAATGAGTGTTTGTCCTGGAGAAACAGAGACAATGGCCAAATAAAAGTCAGCTTTTGTGTGTTCCATAAGTATTTAATCTCAACCTGAAGAGATAGAAATTTCCAAACAGTATGTATGCTGTTTATCATATTGTGTCATCTCATATTATACAATGCCTGTTGGTGCATGACAGCTGCCTAATCTGTTTATGTAGTTGGGCTTAATCAGGTGAGTTTGTTCTTATTGTGTGGATTAGCATGTCTGACAGCAGACTTCTTTTTAAATTGAAAGTCTCTGCCAATACAGACAAGAGCAGGGCCTTAAAAAACACTGTAATCCAATGCCCCAGGCTAATGAAGGCTGAACCAGTACTTCAGTCATTCATTTAACCCCCTCCAACCCACAGATATTGCATTTACCAAAGGGGTTAACCACTATGTTCTCTCAGTGCAAACAAAACCTGTCTGGCTGGTCAGATACATGTCCTTCATGGCAACAAGGAAGACTCACCACTGAGAGAAGCATTTTGAAGAGTGTGGCATGCCGGTATCCAGGGACAGCAGGAATGAGTGGGATGGGGACTTCTTGTACTCTTCTGCTGCTTGCTGTCTTGCTCAGCAACAGTATGAAGCTGAAGAGTTGCTTCCTTAACAGCCCACAGTCAAATTTCCAGTGATCACTGCAGGTCTGGCACTGCTGCTAGTGTTACTCTAAAGCATGCAGAGGGGACTGCAAGAGTTCGCAAGTTACCCTTCAGATCTTTCTATATGACATAGTCATAATTTGCCATCCTTAGGTACAATCCAACCTATAGTATGTAGAAACGCTTGTATTTGTCAACTTCATTTGGACTTGCCAATAATAGGAAAATTGCCCATCGTCGTCAGTAATCTCCCCCATTCTTTTTTCACTCTGCTCTCAATTTGGCGTCTTCAAGCCAATTGCATTTTTAAAAAAATTATTGGAGGATGGAAATACTTTCAACAGCATTTTAAATATGTAGGAAATGGCAAACTGGAGAGCACTTCCATGTCTTGGTTTTCAATAAACTCCAAATATACGAATCATGCTACAAAACAAATACGACATGGCAGCCCATGCTGAGGAAAATAAAACACAGATTTTTCTTGTAGGTTTTCAATTAATAAATTGCATTTTTGGTTCTTATTTGTCTCTTTTATTTAAAAAGACATGTTGCCCTACTGAATTTTCCTGTTCATAAAGAGCTAGTAGATGAAGTACGTAGACACAATAACAGGAAACTTTGAAATATATGAAAAGCTGATCCAAACAGAAGACAGAAGAAAATCTGTAAAGTCATGATGGCAATTAGTAATGTTCTTTAAGATTCTTGAATGAGAAATATGTGTCTGCGAGGTATTACATTGGTTTACATTTGATTCCTAACAGTTTAGTAAAACAAAAGTACTCAAGTACTTAAAGCAGTCACATTTTGTTTGCAATCCAGAACCATTTTTCCCCCATTTTCATCAAGCCACAGACCCTTGAAACAGCTTATATAAAATTGATATATAATTCTTTATGTAATTGGACATTTCTGTGATCCTCTGAAAACATTTCTCATCTGCTGATGACTGAACTCTCACTATACCTGTTTCAGAGAATTTTCTTGCCATTTTGGAGATGAGTGACTGGAAAACAGAGGTTGTACTAGGAATGCTTTACTGGCATAGGAGTACACTGTGGGAATGAAGTACACTTAATCTGCTGGACAAGCAGGATTGCATTGTACTGGTATAATAAAATCATTTCACCCTTCAAAGGAAACAAGCTGTACTAGTAAAAGCACGATTTTCCTAATGTGATTGCAAGATAACTTCTCCTGGACAGGATTTCTTATCTAAATTGAAATCTTGTCAGAGCAGATTTTTAGGATTTTCTACCTTTGTCTAGACTTTACGGGTGGATGCCTTGCAACCCTCTGGCGCAGCTGAGCATGGCAGCAGCTCTGGTCACACTACTGTAGAGTCAGACGTTTAGGAGATACCAATATGAGCAGCAGGTCTCAGGCCAGACTGGGCTGGATGTGCTGTGTGACACTGGTGCTGCTGCTGTGGATCTGTGCAGAAGTGCCACCACTGCTAGGTTGTGTAAATTGCCAGCACACGTCAGCAGCAAAGCCATTAGCAAAAGTTTATCACGTAAAAGCCAGGGCATGCAATGAAAAGCAGTTCCCATTGAGTTCCTTTTGCAATAATTGCATAGCCTCCTTTCACTAGGGCAGCTGTCATACTGTGAAGCATTTCTGGGATAGCAGTATGTTTCTATGCACCATGTGGTACATATGTCGGGTGTGAAGCTTTCAGTGCAGGGAAGACTCATAGTCTATATTATATGCATATATATATACATATATGTATCAAAGGTAGGCCGTACTCACATAATGGCTGATACTTCCCATAGCGTCAGATAGATATCATTCATGAACAAGTCAGTGATTTCCTTACAGCCTGCTTAGGTATGGATTTTCATATGGCAAATATTTGACCTGAAATGTACCTGGTAAATTTCTGTCTAGAAATTCAAAGCAAATACAAAGAAATCCTCAGAAATTCTAGACAGAAAGAAGAGATTTTTGAAAATCCAGAAAATCCATATGGTAACATTAATCTTCAGTAATATGAATATGCAATAAACTAATTCTGAAGCAACTCTTCTAAGCTAAATCCTACTTTCTCTCTTCTCCATTGCATTGGCACTGGTGGAAGTGCATTTATCTGTTTTTAACCTTAGTTTGTGCAGCAATTTCTTTTAGTAATCAGACATATTAGTTAGAGTCAGAAAACTTTTTAATCCTACAAGTTTGTAATTCCATGAAGTCGAAGGGAGTCAAGCAGAAAACAATTACTTTTAATATGGAAAATTGAGCCTCCTCTTTACCTAATGCTAGTGAAAGACCAGAAATAAATCACATAAAACCTAATATAAGCTGGGGAGCCAAATGTTATGCAGCTTGTTTAACTGAGTTCAGATGGGATTAAATCACTGTTAACCATGGAAAAATGCTATAAGGAATGGGTTTATCATGTTTTCACACTTGCCAGATTATTTTAGAAGTATGTAAAATCAATGAGACCTTTCAGGACAAGTTGCATGTGAACCATTATCTGCTATGTTTTATGTCTTTCTCTCGCCTACAAATGCACACCAGATCAGGTGTGTGTCCTCCTGAAAGTGGTCTTGTGTGCTTTACATGGCAGGTCAAGGGAATGCTCCTGCCAAAAGGATTTCACCAGCTAAATGAGCACATACCTTTGGTTGGGATTCACTAGCTCTGTAAGCCCCTGTCTGAGGACTATGCTGCTCAAGAGAAAAATCCTGTCTTGTCAAAAAGAGGGAAGGAATTTGCTCCTAAAACAAGTACTGGCACATTCCTCTCAATCTGTAAATATCTCTTCCAAAACAGATTATTTTGAAGGTGAATTTACAATTACCAATAAGCTCCTCCCTGACTTGGAATAGCTTTTTTTAAGAGGAAAGAAGTATTTTTTTTGTGGTTGGATTTGCTGTTGTGTTTCCTGGGGCGGCTGCACATTCATTGAATGGAAGGGAGAAGGTCTCAGAAAAAATGCTTTAAAATGTGGATGCATAAAGTTACTTTAACTAAAGGTATTTTGGGAAGCTAGCTTGAAAACAGGACCTTTAGTTCTTTGGTCAGCTACATGCAGGTCTGTTGGGAAGCTTAATTAATACCCTTCAAGAGTGATACTACAGAAATGCAGCATTTCGCCATCTCTAATTCTCTTATTTCCTGAAGAATATTCAGCACACAAACTGAAGAAATAATGGCTGAACATATCTTTACCCATACACATGCTGTGCCTTTAGGGTCATATCTGTATAAAATATGATGTGCAGCATGCAAACCTCCCTAGGGAATGTTCTTAAAGAAGATATCCTCCATGTCCCCATCTAACAAGCGGAAGAATAATGGGCATTTTCCTACCTTCTCCCCTCCATCAGGATCAGCACGAACGGTTGTGCTGGAGCCACCGAAGGAGAGGGCCATATTTTGTGTCCTCTGTATCCTCCCTAGAGACCCTCACTCTTCTCATCTTACTAAAAATATTGGCTCCATGTGAGTCAAATGTACCATTTGTGCTTTGGTAGCACACACTTTGTGCAACCCTGCACACGAGTGGGGAAGTGGGCCTAAAAAGCTTGGAGAACTGATTATCTAAGGCTTTATTTTTTCTGAAACAAAACCAAGGGAGTTTCTGTTGCTTAATTTGCTGTTAACAAGATAACTAACACAAAGTAATTACCTTATTGCCTGTAACTTCTCTGCTTGCGTTCTCCAAATTGCCTCTCAGTAAAATAACAGTCCTTCCCTAGGGCCTTTCCCAGGTGGAAAGCTCTGGAGCAAGAACCAGAGAAAAAAGCTGTATGCTGAATGACAGGAGACACTTATCCCCTCAGCAATGCTGAGTTACAGAGGCACAAATAGCACTGTCTGCAGTGGCTGTAAGACTTTCCTAAGAAATTTCTGATGGCAAAGGAGAGATCAGCCTTAGGGTATTAGTTTCTTGTCTCCACTATGGTTTTATAATAGACAACTAATATTAGCTTTACCTTCCAGAGATAAAACACCCACAATTTGTGTCAGAGAAGACATGGTATAAACAAGATCAGGGGGCATATCCCATGTTTACTTCTCTTTTTCTGTTGGGCTTTGCTTCTCCAAGGGATCCTGGAAAGCAACAATTTCCATAGTATGGGAAACTGACAAAGGAAGGTACTCCAAAAGAGGAATGCAGCTGAGAGAAATGCTACAAGTAAATAAATACCACCAGGGTAATTTATTTCTCTTTCTTTTGGCTTAAAGGAGTTACTGTTTTGCAATCCAGCCCAGAGAGATTGAACTTCCCTTGGTATCCTGAAAAAAGCCTTCTAATGTCACTTGATATTTATTACTCTGCTGTTTAGCTGGTGATACCCCCTCTTTATCTTCATATTTCTGAATTAGTTTACATTCTGGAGATGTTAAAATAAGCACAGCTTTGTGATTTTTGGACCACGAAAGCAGAGGCCAAGGGCCATTGTGGAAAATGGTATGTGATTAGAAACTGGTTTTGCCACATCATCCCTAGCTACATGGGAGTCACAAAAGGTGAGAGAAAGCAGTATTTTAGGCATAACCCAGCATTCCTGCTGTACCCACCTCACTCACTGACCTCAGGAGGAGACTTGGACACACAGGAAAGTCAGAGCTCAGCTCTCAGGATCAAGCGAGAGTCTCTAATGTACATGCATGTTTGAAAAGGCTAAAGAGGCCCCTAGGTGCCCATGTACCTCTAAACGTTCTATTAGGTGCTTTAAAAACACTAAAATAGTGCTAACATATGACCATATGCCAGTATTTTATTTGTACGTATACACACCTGAGTTAGTTACCAGGTCTTCTTTTATAATTAGTACAGAAAAATAGACACTTTTAAACACAACAAATTTGAGATTAGAGTAGTTGTTTAGTAAGGAGCAGACCTTGTAAAAGTGTGTATTTCTCACCACCAATTCTGCTGAGAACTCACGGCCGTGAGCTGAGGTACAGCTGTCTGCGCTACAAGCAAATCAAGATGGATAGAGTGAATCCTACATGTGAAGACTTGTTTATCATTTCCTTGTGGTTTTCTGTGTATAAAGTTTATTTGTTTCTTGAAGATTATCTTTGGGGAGCAGGGCATATATGGCATGTAGACATTCTGGTGGAAGACAATGATTTGGCAAGAGGATCTGGACATCATTGTGCCATTGCCACTAACGATGGTTGATTGCACAGTTCACAAAAGGAAGACCACACTGCTGCCTTTATTTTGCAACCGGGGAGGCCTCCCTACCCTGCCTATACAGAAACAAATGTGCCCAGCCACAGTGATCAGGGACTAAATGGAAAGACTGTCTCTCTCTTTATTTTGCTCCATCTGTCCCCTATTTTGAAGATCAATACTCTAGGCTCTATTTATTCCCACATTCCTCTGACTGACCATTAACTTCTCCTTTGTGAGGTGGAGACTATGATTATCACCTGATTTCTCTTAAACCTTCTTTCTGGCTGTGTTTGGATTGGGCTTTGACTATGGACTTTTCTGAGCAGGGAGTTCCAGCCACTCAGAAACCTACGCTTAAAGTTGTTTATTGTCCTTCAGCTGACTCCAAATATTCCTACACTTCAAAGCATCTCTTTATTCACCTCAGTATTTCGTATGTTGATGTGCTATCATTACCACATTCAATGGAATAATTCATTATGATGATATGCCAGTCCATATGTAACATACAGACAAATATGTTGGTGATTCCTTGTCTCACAGTAGTTTTAAGAGCCCTCTAATATACTAGGCTATTTGAAGAACAAATATTGCCTATATGCATGGAAGAGAAAACGGAGAGAGTATGCAGAAACTCCTACTCGCATACAAGTCAAACCTTAGTTACAGATTTTGTCCTCAAATGATAATAGTGGAACATCCACAGTATGTGGCCTATTTTTCTCACAGATACAAGACTAAAGTCCTGAGAACTGAAAAAAGCACTGAATGTTTGCTCCATGTTCCCATATCACGCTCACATGAAGATCCTGATGCAATAGGAACAGGCTATCCTTCCTCCAGCAGCCTACAGGACCATGGCCAAGTGTGGGAGCTCTCTGATCTGCTTTTTAAATGAAGTTTAAATGAGTCATTTTTGGAAATAATCTAGTGGCTAATAGAACAACTGAAAGAGAAAAAAAAACATCTCCATTCCCAAAACTTTCTGCAGGACTTCTGGGACTAGGTCTCAAAACAGTAATATTTTTTGCAGTAGAAGTTCAGATGGATGTCCTGCTCAAATTCCAGTTCAAATAATTACATTTTATTGATTTGCAGTAACCCCCTATTTCTGTTTTATAACATATCCCATACCACTGGGCTGGATGGCTGGATCCAGTTTTTCCTGTCTATGCATATTTTAAATCAAATCTGATTTCATGTTGCCTGCACCACTAACTTCCAATGAACTTTTGAGTGCTTTTCCACATAAGTTTGTGGAGTATAATTTCTCCATATAATTTGAGTAGTCTAAGGCAGACTATTTTTATGGTTTCTGTTATCATGATAGCTGGATGCTGAATGTTGATTTGCTTAGATTTTGATCTGGTGAGGCTTTGCACACTCTTGCCTTGTATTTGAAAGCATAATAAAGTGAAAAATTGCTCAGAGCAGTGGTTTCCCAGACACTGTTGCTAGGTGATCCACCAAAGCTGAATGAATTCTTAAACTCCTTGGGCTCCAGGCACCTGACTAATACCACCCGACCAGTAACTGCATGTTCAAGGGAAAGGGAAGCATCACTGATTTTCCTGTTGATTCCTAGTTTTGCATCCTTACAAACTGAGATGAGCACCAGCCGTTCTGGTTTAAGCTTTTTCCCTCTTGGAAATTGGGCATGGTGTTTACAAATATTATCAAGCTGAGATGAACTAGATAGGTAGAAAATCAGCATACTAAAAACATGTCAATTGTCCTCACTAATTCTTCTGGCAGCTCTGTATGTGACAATGGTTATGTCAAAAACCAAATACATGCACCTATATGGATAAACGTTCACTCAAAGATACTCATGAATGCTAGAAAAACTAAAAGCCTATGTTGGTAGAAATAGAACAAAACAATTTGATTTTAAAAACAGAAATTGCATAAAGGTACAGATTCTCCAAAAAGTCAATTTAATCACAATTTAGCTTAGAATTGGTTAATTGTGGTTTTTTTTAACTTTAATATTACCCTTGGATGTCTTTTAGATAAAACTTGAAGTTTCCCCTTTTTTTGGCTTCACAAATATGTTCTTCAGGAGGCTTGAGTCAGGACAGACTGACCCTGCAGCAAATGGCCAGATAACATGTATGTTAGCTCTTGCAAGCAGAACTCACATACAAAATACAGCTCCCTATCATCCTCTACACCAAGGTCCACACCTCTCCTGTAGTGAATATCTCAGCTTGCCTACTGAGCAGAGACCGCTTGAGGCCAACCTTCTGAAGGTCCCTCCTTTTCTCCTACCCCTTGGGAGAGGCACACCGAGACCTCCAGGCTTTCTGAGGAAAAACTCCAGTCACCATTTCTGATGTCAGATCAGCAAATTCCCAGCAGTGCCATAGAGGGATAGTTATGTCACCATGAAATAATCTGTGATTGTGTAATTAAAGCCCATCTTAATGTACACACACCAAAGAGACCAGATTATGCTTGCACTGGCAGCCTTTGTATTCACTCTGAATTACTGATATTTCATTCTTAATAGCAGTCCTTTAACTTTGGTTCCATGTATGATTTCATAACATTTGTAAAAACTGATTTTGGAAAACCCAAGTCCCGTCATCTGAGACCTTCATTCCCCCATATGAATTATTAAGAGTGCTACTAATGATGATAAAAGTTTCAAAAGAAACTTGCCAAGATATTTGATGAAGCAAGGTTTAATTTTGCTGGTTTCCCATAGAACCTACACATGGGTCTGCGACTAAAGCTCACCCTTCAGCTATGTTGGGAAACTGCTTTCATTACTCCATTGCCTGTTCTTCTGGGAGCCCAGTAAGTGAGGTAATGATACATTGTGACCCTAAATGGTGAGGCATTCACCTGCATGCCCTATTTCCAGTCCCAGTGGTAAAGTGCGGCATACACTTAGGATAGTGAGACTACTCTAAGTAAAAGCTTGACACAACTGTTTCTTTACATGGACAAGAGTAACTTTTCCTCACCCTCATCCTTGAAAATGGGTCAGGAAGAGTGACAAAGATTTTTGGAAACTCTTGAGCTTGAAGGTAATACATGGCACAGCAAATTTCAGCCAAACCAGCTCAAGTCTGGCATTTAAAAACAGTGTCCCTATAACAGTAGGTGTCCGGATAATATAGTGAATTAAAAGATTCATCATTATCAGGCACCAGTCTAGGGCAATGTAGAGGAAAATAAATACAGATAATTTCCCTGGTGACCAGCCAATGTGCATCACTGGTGCAAAAGCTTTTTTCTGGTGAAGCCGACCTTCTCAGGCAGTCCCTCTGGAGACAGATGTCATCGTTGCCACTGCCTGCTCTCACATTACAGCCACTATGAGGGTCTCAGGCCAACCAAAACAAATCTATAAACATGTCTGAGCTGTCAAGTGAGACTCTCATTGCTCCTGCATTTTTTAACTCGAAAAAGTAGGAGGCTATCAAGGTAGGATGGACTGCATGTGTGGTCCCTTTCTACACAAAAAAATTACTGCCTTAAGCCTTTATAAATGCTTTAAGAGAGAGAGAAGAGGTGCAGGGTGGGATTCAGGGACATTTCATATAGCGCACAGGTTTTGGTCCTCAGCATTAGCGCTCTCAGCATCAGATTTGGAAAGCAGAAGCTGCAGTCAACAATTAGTTCTCAATGGGTCATTTAACTGCTCCTTAGATTACCCGGAAAACAGAGACGTGAAGGTGGTCTTACTGACTCAGCAGTGCCACTTGGAGGCATAGCTAATCATATTTTTGGGCTAGGCTTATCCGCAATCCCACCCTGTAGATCTCACCCAAATGAAAAAGGAGCCTTGCTGAACCAGCCCTGTGCTTCCATTAACAGGACCCTCAGAAATTTGGAAGCAATGGTGCTGAGCCACCTCTCTGGGGCTTGTTTGCTCAGTGCCGTGAACTGAAACGGAGCCAGTGGAAGTCTGTTGCTGTTACTGATGACAAGTCCTCTTTCCCCAGAGGTGCAGAGCTGGGAGCACACCTTAGAAATATTTGTGTTAATGAGACCCAAGTCAGCACCAGTCACAGTGCTGAGGTGCTTTGCTGTTTTTCTAACAAACTCGGGATGCACTGTTATCTCAGGTTCTGCAAAGTCTGTTTGCAGCGGGTCCTGCAAGAAGCACAACAGCTTATGAAGTCTGCAAAGGACGGTGAATAATCAGAAGCCTTCCTAAGCAGTGTGACATTCATTGTGCAAGTAGCTGGAGAAATACTCTTCGTACAACCAGGCACCAGGGCAAGATCCAACTCACTTAATTTTAGCTATCTGCAATTTAGGTGTCTAGTGTAAGCAAATTATCTAGTCTCTCTTGATGGAGCCTATATGGAGATACACATCTTAGGGAGTTATTCATCCCACCTACTGTAAAAGCCCACATTGAAACTGGATGATATGTACTGTGAAAGAGTCTGTCTTTCTCCATTGTTTATCAAGGAATTCTTATGAAAATTTACATTAGTCACATACCTGGTAGATAGCTGATGTTAATGGATCCCATTCAGATGTTTCAGGCAAATTATTCTTATTTCTCATACTGAGATCTCCTGGATGGTTATATGCTTACTGCCAGATTTCTTCATGCTGTTTATCCAGTACTAAATAATGATTTTTCTCTTTTTCTTTGGGTAAAAGTCTTAGTGTTTCAGTGCCTGGAGAAGACAGGCCTTTAAAATAGATTGTTAACTAGAGGATGGCACTGACAGAAACTGGTGTGAAATTCTTGTCTCTGGAAATAGCAGAAAAAAGATTCTGTTTTTACTTAAAGAGCACTTAACAGAGGCACAGTTCAGGAAAGGAAATTTGAAATAAGGTTATGGAAACAAAGAACACCAAGAGGCATTCTGCATGCGTTGACATGGGGATTTTGCCTGAAATGTAATTGCTGAAGCATTCATGATGTTTTCCTGGACAATATTGCTTAAAGTAAGGAAATTTTCAGGTGCACATGGGTAAATTTTCTAACCAAGGAGCAAAAATAGTGATAATACCATCTTACTGCATATTATAGGCCATCCTTAACAGCAAAAAGTCCATAAACATAAAAAGGCCCAAACCCCCAACAAAATAAAACAAACAAACAAAACAAAAACAAAAAAAAAAGGAGGAAAATCTATGGAAAAAAACAACAGAATAACAAATTACATAATTTTAAAGCAGTTTGTGGAAGAGGAAAACTCTATTAACAATTTATTCATTAAGTTGTTTTCTATTGTTATTCCACTTTCTTTTATCTAATTCCCAACTTTTAGGTCTCAGTTTTTTGGAAGCCTGGTATTCATTTCTGACCAAATAGTGGCAGCTGGCCTGATTTATTGTCTGAATTCTGCTGTTAAATCATGACTTTTTACAGACATTATTTTTTTTCCTAAATATAGAGGCTGAAAGCCAAACATTATTCAGATGTAGATTCCAGATAAGCCTGAAGGCCAGAACACACACATTGGGGATTTCAATCCAATGTGTCAAAGTAAGGATTTTTTGAGAAGGGATCTGAATTTGGACTTTGGACAGTTGATTCAGGCAATAGATTCACGCTTATGCCTTTTCTTCAGGATTACTGTAAATAAAATTGCGGTTAATTAACCTATTTAGAATGCTGGTCTATGCTTACAAGTGATGATGAACAGGATTAATATTCAGAAAGAAAACAGAGACCAGTGCCAGATCCTTTCAATTATAAGAATTGCAGTGAGACCAAAAATGTAAGCTCAAACTGAATACCATGCTCTCACAGTGTTTGCTGTATGGGTCACATTGAGCAGAACCAAGACCTCAAAGGGGAGGAAAATATTTTCCAGCCTCCCAGAGGACCAGCTTGGTATTTTGACAAAATGTGGAACACAAACAATGTTACCTCCAGGATAATCTGTTATCTGGAATAGATCTTTTAATGGCTGGGTTTGTGTACTTTTTATCTGGTAGTCAAGTTAACCGGCCATAAATAACACTGAAAAGAGACCAGAACAGTAGCTTAGATTACCGGCAGGAAGGTTCGCTGACAGCCCTGACTTTAACATAATTCTCTTGAAATCAGTTACCTATCACAGATGCTATTCAAATAATTGTTATGGGAAAAGTTCTCAGATAATATAACCCTATCTTAAATTCATGAAGGCAGACCAGTATATGCCATTTGAAGTCTTAATCTCACATTATTTTCTTTCTCAAACCAATATACTTTTAAACTAAAGAAAAAAAAATGTTAATTTGCTTTATATATTAAACATTAGGAAACTAATTGCTCTCCCAGTACCTGTGCTTCACTAACGGTGAAACGCAGGTAACTGGTAAGACTTCAGGGCCTCCTGGCTGTCTGCCTGTCATTCTGCTATCAGTCTGGAAGGGCACAAGCCTTCTTTGTGGCTCAGTATTATATGTAACCACCTACGCAGCTCTTAAGTAATCTTAGGTGTCAAAAATGACAAAAGGTGCCTAAGTTTAAGCACTATATGATTTTTAAAATAAGCAATACTTTTAAATCATACTGGGAAGATAATGATAGGCAGTGAAGTCCCATTATCTGATTCACACAGATGTATCAGTCTCCGACCTTGCTGTGCAACTTTATGTGATGCTGTATTTTTATGCTTATTTGAGCCTGATGTTTAATCCTAAGAGGTTTAGAAGATGGAACTGCCTTTTATTCTTGGTGCTGGCTTTAGAAACAGGAACTGGAAACTTAAAAATTCAATTAGCAGAAGAAAAGACAAAGACATGGTGAAGATACAGATTTTTTTGTGTCAGCCTACAACTAAAACTATACATATATACGTGTGAAATATGCAGTCAGCAAAAATTATATTGTTGCTTTGCTGTCTAATTAAAAATTCTTCCCACCATGCAGAGGAGAGCAACTAAAGTGAAACTTACTGGGTGTCTAAGGCCAGGAGATCTGTAACAGAAATCTCATCCGAGCCCCTGCACAACACAGAAATCCTGCCATCAAGGCTGATTCTGTTTGAATCTGTTCTAGAAAGGCATATGCCTTGTTTGAAAGCCTTCAAATGAAGGACAATCCACAGCAAGCTGTTTCAATAGTTAATTGCACGCACTGTTAAAAAGCTAGCGCTTTATTTCCAGTCTTATTCTTTCCTTTTTTCTTTAAAGGAGGAGATTAGAAAAAAGAACGATTCATCTGTGGATCTCATCAGACTTGTTCTACATTGTTCACATGTATTCCCTTCTGTAACTGCTCCTGTTTGCTCATCAGCTCAGAAATGAACTGCAGCCTTAGACGAGTCCCCCACACAGAGACAATACTCTTATCTTTCCACTCTAAGCTGTATTAAATGAATGATAATGTCTTTCCACAGGATGAAGGTACAAGAACCACCTCACTGAGAAGAAAGCATTTTCAAACAGAGCTGGCAGCGTATTCTGTACTATTCAGGTTCCTCCAATGTGCCCACCACCATATATATAAGCACCTTTCACAGCAAAATCAGTACTAACGAATAAAGTTCCCTTTCCATCCCCTTGTTCAAGCAGTGTGAATTGCTGATGGATTAGGAGCTGCCTCATGGGACGTGGGGACAGAGAAGAAAACATTGAGTGGAGAGTTGAAAGAGACAGTATTTGCCAAGAGTCTAAGTTGCTTCAAGTGTAAATTTCTGTGTCTTGGGGTAGCTGCTGAGAACAACCTGTTTCCCACATGCACAATGTAGGCAGTGCAGGTAGTCATCCTGCTGGCCAAGGAGCACAGGTTTAAGTGGAAGATACTTTGGACCTTTCACTGCCAGGTGTGATTACCATGCTAGCAGATACCACAAAGTCCTCCAAGTGCAGAAGTTACACAGACCTCCAAGGAGACAAGGCAGTGTGGTTTTGATTTGGAACGGTTGTCAGTTCCCAGTCTCTCAGATAGGCTGAAAAGATGGAAAACAGTCTTGTGGCTCACCCTGTAAGAAAATTACACTTCCTTAGCATTCTACAAGCTCAGAAAGGCTCCTGGGATGTCCACAGACAAGCCTTGCCAAGGGAAGACACCACTTTTAAGCTAAAGGGGAAAGGGAGATACTGACTGATCTGCTTTGCTTGCAGTTTGACACAAAATTCCTTCTCTAAATCTCTCCTGCTCTAGTCAAGTTACTTAAATGACTATGTTAAGTTTCCGCCTTTCCAATAGCTTTGTCAATTGACAGCTACAATGAAACTTGCTCACTCCTTAGTGCATAGTGAAAGCAATACAGATACAGTGGTAGTAATGCTTTTCCGCAACAGAAAGGTAGCATTTTGTACATGCTTTGGATGTAACTACAAAGCATGTGGAACAAGACTAAACCAAGATTGCAGCAATACCTCACCTGTAAGGAGGCAGTTAACAATATGTTTCTTCTGTAATTAAGTCAAATTAAGAGGTTCCCATGGGTTATTTTAATCATTACAGCAATCTGGTTTACAGCATGGATCCACAAAGAGCCACATTGGCACAGATGAGGGAGGAACAGCACAGAGGCGAGAGTAGCCAGAGGGTGGAGAGGCAAGAAATTGTTATACTGACTTTGTCACCTGTAGGCTGGAACTTAGAAACTTCCTGAAAAATATGTAGACTTTCCATCCCTGGTAGCTGTAAAATCAAGTCTGCATGTCTGTTTAATGGGCTGTGCTCCAGTTCAGCCATGAGTTATTGAATGGGAATTACTGGAAGAGGTTGTGAATGTGTCAGGAGATCGGACTGCCTATGTGGTTCCTGCCCCTCAGGTCTATGAACTCTTATTAGAGCTCTTCAAGCCTTAATTCAGCCAGCCAGTATTTTTCAATAAGAACAGAAGAAAGGACAATGTTTTTGATACTCATACAAGTTGCATTGTTTATCTATCTGTCAGTAATATATCTCTGTGTTCAGCAGGGGTTGGGAGCCTACTGCAGAATAGCTAAGCAACATCAGTTGTTTGACCAAAGGCCTGTTCAGTCAAGCGTTTCACCGCTCATCTGTCATTGGAGTTGCCAGTAATAACAATTAGCTTGACTTAATTGTGTATTTTAACAGCTGCTTAATATTACCCAGATCTTTCCTTCACCCATAATGTAAGATACCTTTCTGCTGAATGTGGTTTTAATTAAGGCTCTGTTCACAACTTTTCACAAGCTGTTGAAAAATTCATGTCCTGTAAGAAAAGTGATGATGCAGTAAATGCTACTGGGGCAGAGACTAACTTTTTTATTAGGCAAGCATTGAGCCCTTATGAATTCATGACTCTAGATTAACTGATGTGGGTGCCAAAGGAAAGATGGAATAGATTTAGCAATTGCAATAACATAAAAGGTGTAAAATATGCTGATGCTGATACCAGAGAGATTGTGTGTTGGGAGGGAGTGTGCCCTTAAAGTGGGGCAAGCTGTAATCAATTGCAGAGCACTGTACCAGTTGACTAGGTTTCCGTGTGGCTCAGAAGTTCCAAGCTAATGAAGCGCGCTGTTACTGAGCAGTACTGCAGCACTGCTTCCACTCAAAGCCTGTAGTATTTGTTGCACAAGGGAAAAGTCACATCTTTGAACAATGTCACAGGAAAATAAATGGAGCCCATAATACCCACTTGAGCATAAGAAAATCTCTCACATACCTGTGTGTGCACCAAATGGATAGTTCTTTACAAATTACTGTTATTGGCCCGCACATTCACAAGGGCAATTTGAATTCCAAAATCTCCTTAACAAGCCAATGCTGTTACGCTGACAATCCTCCCCAGATGCCCCAAATAATTCCTTGGTAACTGCAAAAAAAAAAAAAATTGAGGAAGTTGCTATATATGTGGAATTACATTATGAGCATGAATCACTTTCATCTGGAACAGATGTCATGTGTCCTTAACTTGGCTTCTGCTCAGACATGGAAGGCATGGCATTTATATATCATTATAAATGGGCTGGGATTTGGGACTGTGCAAACTTTTAGGTTACAGACATTCAGAAGTACAATCATCACCCTCTCCTCCTTTTTATTTTCCAGAAGCACACGTTTTATAAAATTCTCTCCTCATATTCTGCCAATAAACATTTTAGTTATCCTAGCAACAATTTTTAGATGTGCTGTAAATATACTTGGCAAGCTAATGGATGCCCTTTGCCACTTTAAACAGCCACTTTCCACTTAGCTTATGTATTTTGCACATGTGGAGAACAGCAAACAGGGTGGAGCAGCACATGCAGGTCCCACGGTATTCATGCCTTTGGTATCTAGGAAGTCCTGCCTGAGGACTTCTATGAGGACTGGAGCAGTCTGGAGATTTTTTGGTTTTCTTTCTTTTTTTTTTTCCTCTGCCTTTTGTGTGCAGTTTCCCAGTGTCTCTTTGTGAAATGAATGATCTTTGAGAATTTACCCCATTGTGAACTTGGTTGAAATATGCAACATCTTGAAAAGTTGTTTTGATAAAGCGTGGGTCTGCAGAAATGCAAGCAGTCACACAAATAGCAACAATCCCATGGCTGAGTTTCTATAGGAACCTGAGCTATATATCAACAACTGACATGGAACAACTGATTCAGAAGAATGTTAGAGCACAGGAGCCACAGGTGATGGTATCTTCTGTTCATCTTCCTTGTGTTAAAGCCCGACACATGAGAGGACACCATCCACACAACTAGCCCGTCTCCTAAGCAGGTCTCCAGCACCTCTCAATTCCTGAGCTTTAAAACCTGAATGACTTTCAAATAGCTTTTATTATCATAGAATTAAATATTGCCTGAAGAAGCAGGCTGCTCTGTGAGCAGTGGATCTAGCACAGTGACCCTGCCCTCCCAAGGGTCTGTGTCCCACACAGATTCCCTGGCAGCAACTAAAGGGGAAGACACTCACTGATGCTTTTCCCTCAATACAGGAAATAATATTTTCTTTCTCATCAAGTAGCTTGCTATTTTCATCCAACTCATAAGAACTTTACAGATCTAAGTCAAATCCCAGAAGTCAAGTTAAAGTGTGTGCATATATATACATTTATACAAACAACAAAGCCATATGAACTTCATTTTCACAGGAAGCCAGGCTAAAAAATAACCCACATTATGTTCTTTCATGCTGGCCATGCAAATATGTCAATTCAACCAAATAAACCCTAACAGTTTGCTTGCACAGCAGAATGATTTCCTTCCTGTAAGAAGTGAAAGCTCTACGCATACCCCAGTTTTTGAACCAGTTTCCTCAAATAGTCCCAGAGCAATCCTTTCTCATAATGGTCTTTTTTGATTTAAAGACAATGACGAGCACAGGTTCACAGTAGAAGAGATTATTCCTGCTCTGAATCTTAAGTGAATTCAATGAGATTTTTATAGGACCTTTTTTACACAGGTGAAGGTGAATCTGTTTCTGTGTTAATAATCCTTGCTGAGTTTAATGATGAAAAGAACTGAATGGCAAGCTGGTGCAAAAGACCGAACATCTAAAAGTCCTCAGCTACTTCCAAAGCAGCTGCCTGAGTCCCTTCTTCGTGAATTTAACCACCCTGGGAAGTTATCTTTGCTGTGTTTTAATATCTCTTTCACCATAGCTGTGGATGTTAGATCAGTGGGATACCGCTGCTCCTACTTAGAAATGAACCCAAAATGCAAAATGTAGGTCCAGATACAGATCTAAGGTTCAAGTTCTGGAGATCCTCAGGATATTTGGATCTGAGTTTTTGGTCTTGATGCCGTGAACAGAGGCAAAACTTGAAGGAGCCAGGAGCCATCTTCTTCTGTGGCCCCGATTTCATGGGGGCAGACGGGTTTACATTTTTATGAGGAAACATCTAAAGTTTTCACCAGACCACGCTTCCTGTGGCTGACCTGTGCTGCCATCATCACAGGCAGTATGGTGCATTTGTCTGTCCCTCTGTGCTCTGGCTCCCACACAGCCAGTGTGGACAGTAGGATAAAGGAGCCAGCATGCAGATGTACCTTTTCTTGGAAGAAGCCCTGCTGCAGTTTGTACAACGTAACAAGTCCAGGCAGGTAACAGGACTAGTGTTTTCCCCAAACACCATGATAGTCATAATTACAGTCATATAAATCAATATGATGAAAGAAAAAACACATACTTCCAGATGCCCATGGTACAACTACTTACTGTAAATTAGAGCCAGAGTTCAGTGTGTGGAAAACTCCTATAATTTTGGCCACAGCTGCAAAAAAAACTGTAAGAAAAGACTCTGAGCTGGGACTTTGTTTTCATCAGTGTTCTGTTATGTCTCTTATTGCTTTATCGAAAGAAATTTGGGGTGGCAATATTCTCCTTTACAACAGCCTTATTATTAATTTGGAAAAAAATACTTCCACCCCCAAATCATACTGAATTTGTTGAATGATTACCTTTAATTACCATTCACTGACGAAGCTATGTCAGATAGAAGGATTCCTATATTAAAATGAATGCCTTTGAAAAATACATCAAGCACATTGCTGTGATTTGTCCTGCCAGCAGATTCCAACATTAATCCTTCCCCAGCGTTGTAGCAGAGAACTGAGGTCTGGCCAGAATTTCAATAGCAGTCATTGCACAGAGTGAAATGATGAATCTGTCGTGAAAAAGCATCAGTACCTCATCTGCTGTGTTTTGTTTTATAAGAAAAAAATGTAGCCTTTTGATTCTTTGAGACTTACCTTTTCATACCAAAGGGCTTTATATTATGGTTTTTCACAATTAATATAGGCAATCATTCATGAATAGATGAACTAGTCATGGATTTATTTTTTTATTGTTTACCCAGTTTTACAGCCTGGGCTCTGCTTTGTCAGCAGGTTTCAGTGCTACGGCTTTAAGAGTAATGAGATCTTTCACACTAATGGCTAACGTCCTATACCTTCTTTACAGCTTCTAGCTATAGAAATATCCTCTAGAAAGATAAAGGAGGTGGGTTTTCTCAGTCCTGCTGATAAATGCTTAGAGATGGCTGCTGGTCATCCCACACACACAGCTTCCAAGTGCCTTCCTACAACTCCGTAGAAGTTCCCAAACCACTATACCACAGGCTGCTGTTCTGGCCCCGCATGTTGCCTGTGCTCTGTGCTGAGCTCTTCCAGCCAGGACGGAAGTTTTACTTTACACAACATGAGCCACAATCTACTTCCCATTGTTGTGGCAACATCTCCAGCTGAGAAAAACCTATTCCAACCCAAGCCACAAGCCTGCCAGCTCTGCAATACCTGCAGGCCATTACAACTAAACTGATTTGCACACCCATGACTTTGTTTGTTTTGCTTTAATAGAATATCAAGTGATTAACTGGTTTCAGACTAATTTTCTGCTCCATCTAAATTGTCATCGTGGGCTGGCAGACTGTGAAGACCAGAAAGAAGATCTTGCCCAAGAGAAATTCCTGCTAATATATCATCAGGGAACCAAGCAGCATCTGCAAGAGCAGGAAATGACCAGAAAATCCCACCTGTCCCCCCCCCTTTCCCACTGCCAGTGCCTCAGGGCTAAGGGAGCTCTCCCATCCCAGCTGCCCTGGACAGGGCACCATCAGGGACTGCATGGTCTGTTGGTGGTTTTTGGGATGTCTGCTGTCCTATCAGAAAAAGGTGGTCCTGGCAGCCCCTGAGGGATGTTTCAGCTGCTTCCAAGATATGAACACTTACAAAGGAACATCAAACTGAGGTTTTTAAAACCTGTAGCCAAGGACTATGGGTCAGTATGCTAGCATCTGAACCTTTCCTTACTGTGGTTCCTGTCAAAGGCAGTCCTCAGCACCTTCCGTTTTTAAAGACAAACATGTTTTTCTTCTAAGCAAAAATAATCTGAAATTGTTTAAAATCTGAGTCTTATTTGCCTGTCTTTCACTAAGAAAATGTACATAGCACGTCATTTATACAGAATGAAAGTGAATACATTTTCACAGCCAGAGGTTCAAGGGCACAGCACACACAACTGTATTTAATTCAGATCACTTACATTATTAAGCACTCATGCCAGATCAGGAGCGTTACCATTTTTGGATTCAGGCTGCAGAAAGCTAGATAATATGGCCAACATTTTCAGGCTTTATTGTCTTAATTATCATGATCTAAACTCATCCCTATGGAAAAGCTTGTTTACAAGGAGTAAGAAATGATCAAGACATTGAAACATAATGGGGCTCCATAAACGACACCTTAAAAAACTCCACAGATGTATTGGTTTGTTTCAGGCAGCCTTTGCTTCTATAGCTCATGTGTATTCTCTTTAGATTCATCAAGTGGTTTTATATATTTGGGACATAGAGTGCATTGGGGCACTTGGAGGAAGAGTGGTGTTTACTGATGAGGGGGGCACTCCAACTCCCATTGCACATGTTTTGTGAGCTTCTCTTGGAGAGAACTGAGACTTTTGCTTCTGTAGCTAACTATGCATTGACAGTCTCATTTCAGACGTGCTTCAGTCAGAATACCGCTTGAATATTTGCTATACATCAAACCTGAGTTTTGAGCAGGGTCTGTTACAAGATATATTTCTTTGGCAATGAAGTCTGGAAAGTTTCTTTCAATAACATTTCTTTATCATAGAGCCCCAGCTTGAGCATCATATTATATCCAGATATCTATAGTTTGCATTAATAATTTACTAATCTAAATTATCTTAATTAGTTAATCTTACTAATTAGTAAACTGTGCTAGGAACCTAATCCTGTTCCATGTACTGAAACAAGGAGATTTTGGTCATACTCATATTGAATATAAGAAATCTGCTTAGAAGAACAATAATGGACAATCAGGCCTAGTATCAAATAACAGAGATACTAATAGGTAATTGCATAATAGCTGACATGGGTAAACCAGGGTATTATAAACTCACTTTTGCTATAGACAGCAATGACTCTAACAGAGTGCTCTTTTCTGCCTTCTTGCTGGTGTAATTCTTCACACTGACTACTAAATTTGGGTATTTTTATTTGAATAAACGATTCATTAAAGTTATTTATGATTGTTTAATACCCTAGGATAATAATAGTCAAGATAATTGAATAACATTCAGGTAATAATTTACTGGTTAAATTTTTATTCCATCAATTGTGAATCCATCCTTTTCTTTGATTCATTTGATTTCTCTTAAATCAGAAAAAACACAGAAAGAATCATATTGCCTCAGAAAAGTAAGGAAAAAAAAATCATCGCCATTTTTTTCTACCTATTCCCTCTTATTTTAGTTGGAAGCAGCATTTAAAATCAAACAACCCATACCGTAATTAGAGTACAGCTCATGGGAAGGAGCGTACTCAGCCTTGTGTTTCTGGAACTATACTTCAGCCATGCAGTAATAGCCAAACCGATGTATTGTTTTATCAGATAAAAGTCACTAAACTGAAAAGCTTGCTCTGAAATCATGATGTGGCTTTATATATATTTATTTTTACATAATTTACAGGCAATAGGAGATTCAAGTGGGTTTAAGAAGTTCCACTAAAACAACTCAACTATAAAGCTTGAGCACAGCTGTTTGCAACAGGCATGAACCTATTCTGTGTTTTATTGCACTAGTTACACTGAACATTATATTTACAGATTTCTTTTGAATGTGCGTTAAAATAATACTGAACAGAAGCAGGTAAAGCAGAAATCCTGGTTTCCAGAAAAGTTAAAAAAAAAAAACCCAAAATGAAACAAAACCCCCCAAAACCCAAACTAAAACAAAAACGCAAACAAACACAAAGAAAGAAATATGAGTCAGTTGTAACAAGCCTTGAAGTGGATACAGAATCCAAGTTAATGATATCCTGTAATCTGATCCTGAGTGGACAAAGACAGCTGTTCTCAGCACCCTAATGAACCATGCGCATTTGCAGATTACCGATTAGCAAAACTTGATACTGGTGGGCATAGACAAGTCCTAACACTATTTGAAATAGCTCTGGTGGTATTAAATGACAGGGATCAGTTACCATGTGATTACCTCTCTGTAAAATTCCTACTTATCTTTATTATGCTGCTGCTTTTCTCTGAGATGAAGGTGGGAAAGGCTTGACATCTTTGATACTACACCTGCTGCAGAGAGAAGCTCTGCAGTGGAGAACAGCCCTGGGCACAGCCATCGCCCTGCTGCCTCCTGTGATGCTCCCTGTGGCAACAGTGACTCTATTCAAAACAGAAGGACTTCTTGATTTATGGCAATAGTCACTATTTATTGGGGTGGGAGTGGTAGAAATATGGTCCCATGCAAATAACAGTAAAGGCAAAGGTGTTCAGTTTCAAGCAAAGGGATGTACTAAGACCAGAAATTGTAGTGAAGCCAATGGGTCAATCCAACATTCCCTATTTATGTATCTAGCTTCTGCACTTCCTTGATGATATTTCAGGCCAGTCTGCACGACTTGAATGTCTAATTTCCATTTAAAAAAATGAGGTAACAGCTAGATACATGCATCCATCTGCAGTGCAGATTGCCTAACTCTCTCCTTAAAGGTAGAATAATGTAGAAGTAACTCACTGATCTTTGCATAACTGTGAGAGAGTAAAGCATGCATCTGTCTGAGTGATGTTGAACTGATATATAGTATTTATAGCTGGTCTTCAGTTGATTATGACTCAACATGCAAAATGCTGTTAAATGGAAAGTGATCTTGCTAGACAACTGAGACTCTGGTCATTCCAGAGATTCAGGGATGAAGGGGATATCAAGGGATGAAGGACAGAATCCTCAGCACTGGGAACCTTTTTATCTCACTTTTTAAAGTGACTAAACTAGTCTCTGTTAAACATTATTCATTAAAACTTTTCTTTTAAAACCCAAGTGTGACTCTGAATTAGTGAGCTTTCCAGGCACTTTCCTTCACTTCTGTTTTCTGAAAATGTTCTGCAACATTTGTTGCCTGTAAGTCATCACTTGGTCTTGTGTGCATGTACAACCTTTCATGTCCCGGAGAAGATGCCAATCTTGTGGAGAAGCAACTCTGATCGGTGAAAATGAGCTCACTTGCAGCATCATCTATTGGTCCCCGAATCCCCATTTCTCTTGACTTTACACTTCCCAAACTGGCTGATCAAAATGAGCAATGCCTGTACTGACATTCTTGTGATAATGGCTATTTTAAAACCACAAAAACTAAGAATCAAGGAATTATGGCTGAAATCAAACCTGTACAGCAAAAACACGTTCCAAACTTGCACTTCTGTTATTTTTTACACTCGGGGTTCAAAATTTAAATATCTTCTACTAACACTGACTGCTATAATAAAACCTTACACACAGAGGTAAAAAATCCTTTTCCTGAGTTTATTTGTCCTCATTTGCACTTCCTTGGGAACTTCTTAAACATTCTGTGTTTCCTTTTATAAATGACTTGTAGAACAAGCTGGGTTCTTTTCTGATCAGATGGACAGAGGACATAGAGTAAGTTTTCTGGGAGTGATTACTCTTCTGTGGCTAAAACATCCATTTATGGAAGAATTTTAAAAAGATTTCCTGTCACACTTCGGGCATGTACTTAAGCATGAAAAGAAAGGGTTATGCTTCTGGCCAGCAGTCCCATTTCAGGTTCTCTTACCATGTTTTTCACAGTATACCAAGATACACCCACCATCCAGCTATTTCTAGGAAATTAATCTTGTCCAATGAGCCCATCTTGCTGGATGGAGGATGCCAGATGGCTTTATATGCCTAAAAGTTTATGTTCTGAAATTAAAGTTTTTATTTCCTTGATTTTTACATTAGTGTTGATTTCATAAACAGTTTCAAAATATTATCTTAGTTATTCTAACATAATCCTAGTATGCAAAGTTAAAGGAACCTCTTAACAGTCAATAAGTTTAGCTTGGGTTTCCTCCTGCTGGCAAGTGCCAGCTTGTATTTCATGTTCTCCTTAGGATATGCTGTCTTTCTTCTTCTAAGGTTCTAACAAAGCAGGATTTCAATAACATTTTTCTTCAGTCCTTAAAGAAAATCAGCTTTTCAGTGATGACACTAAGCTTGGGGATGCTAACATTTGTCTGGAGTCCCTTTTGAGTTACAGAAAGCTGTCTAATTGAAAAATGCATCTGCCTATTTATAACAGGATTCATTTACTTTCATCTTAGACTTCTAAGTTAGATGTTACCGGCCAGTCATAAAGGACCCTTAATAATCAATGGGAAGATACAGGTACTTCCAGAGAATGATTTAATCTACCCTAAAACAGATATTTAAGACAGGGAAGATGAATTGCCCTGTGGAGGTCCTGTCTCTCCTCAATGACTAGAGCAGTGTAAATCATTTGTTCGTAGGATCTGTACAACAGGACCATGAAGTATGCTCTGTCATTAATTCTGGAATAAAAGATTCATTGAAAATGATGTGGCTGGGGTGAACAGAAAGTATAGCCAGGCTTTTCAAATCATGCACAAGGAAAATTTAAGCAGTAGTCAATGAGGTACTTCAGAAAAAGGCAACTGGAATCTAATTCCAAGGGCAGACAATGGTGGGGAGAGCTCAGCATTGAGCCAACAGAAGTTGAGCCTTTGGCTCTTAGGAAGCGTGGTGTCTTCTTTCTGATTGCTTTAATTTTATACCTTATAACCTGAAGAGAAGTAGTTAATTTTTCTTACTTCCCTCAGCCACAGCTCATTTAGGAAAACCTCCACGGAACTGCAGAACTAGAAAACTCAGAGAATTCTCTGACAAATTGAAGCCTTCAGCTGTTCTCTTCACATGTCATAATCACCACTTTTTAACGGCCATTTCAAAGAACTATGCGGGATGGCACAGAGTCAGGGGTGACCACAAATGCAGATGCCCCCTTCTGTGCTCTCCTTACATATCCAATCAGTTCCTCATTTGCTTAGAGACTGAAAAAGAAAGAAACTGAAAATAGAGGCCAGGAAGAGGACTGACTAATGCTGAGGCACAGCAAGACTGAGCACCACAGACACAAGACCTTTTCCCAGGCACAGGGAGTTGAAGGAAGCCCTGCTGTCCGAGACAAGGGAAATAGGACTTCCTTTAGCAAAGACCTCCCATCTGCAGATGGCCACCAAGGCTGCAGATACCCAGGGGATGCTGGGAGTCAGTTCCCAGGGAAGAATGAAACACCCTGTGCATAGGGTAGGGTGAAAGGGTAAAATTCATATTTGGAAGATGAACTTAACTGAAATAGTTGGAAGAAGAATTAGTTGATTTCACTTGGCTAATAATTCACTCTATTTTTATCAAACCAACCAGCTTTGATTGAATCATATTATTTTAAGATAGTAGAGATCATCTAGAGTAAATGGTGCCATTTTAGTAGATATCTTTTGTGCTACACAGAAATTACATTACTCATTCACTTGGGGGTGTGTCTTTCAACATGGTTGCAATCTGATTATTCTACCTACACATTGCCAGTGAAGTTGCTTAAGATAGAAGAGGTAATATTCTGGAGGCCATAAACACATTCAATTTCTGATTCTAGAGGCAGAAGAGACCTTTTAAAATCTTTGGTGTTGGCTTTAGCAAAGTAAAAGGTATTTGTGTATACCAAGCATATGATTTCAAGCACAGGAATTACAAAAGAGCTGTAAAGTATCTCTAAAGATAAAAGATAAGTGATGCATTCAGTATATCCAATCAATAACGTAATCTCTCTCTCCAGGTCTAAATCAGTCAACAAACTCGAAAAGCAATATCCAACTCTTGCTTTAGCAGTGATACAAACTCAAAAAGGAAGTGGTATGCATAACCCACTGCTGTATCCTGTTACTGGAGGCAGTGGAAAGCCCAGGATGTGTATATCCCACCTGGAGAAAAAGATATGCTTTCTCCAAAATCTTCTGTGATTGCAACAGCATAAGAGATCTGGTCCTGTCCTGCTCCATCTTTAGTCTGTCTCTCTCTGCAAAGAGAGACAGTGCTACAGAGCAGGCTGTGCTGAATTCAGCCTTTTTGAGGGTAACCATGCAGGTGACTCTCCTGGGCTCCTGGATGTACTTGGGAAAATAAGTGAGGGTTGGAATTAATCTGACCTAAATACTGGCCTTTACAGTGTGGATACATTTGCCCAAGCTAGTCCCAATTTCCAACAATGCAAAAAAATGCGTTTTGCATGGGCAGGTTTTAAAACTTTGGCGTGAAATGAAGCATACATTGGTTCCACTGCTATTAATGGCATTGGTGACCACCTCAATGTAAACACCTGTATTTAATCAGAGGCTTTCCTTCCCCATTTGTAGTATCACAAAACCTGTGGGATGAGGCTACAACTTCTACCCTCTGCATGTGTCTTAAAGCCTTTTCCGGCATCAGTGCAAAGAAGCTAGAAATCTACCTTAGTAGAATGATTGGTGGTAATATTTATCTGCAAAACTCCCAGACTATGAGTCAAAGACAGGGCAGCTTCTGGTTTGGTTACAAACTGTTCTAGTGAGTTTAGTTGGGACACAGACCTTAAAGTATAAGTGTAAGCTAACATAAGCTGTCATGAGTTGCTTTGTCTTTTGCTGGGAGCCAAAGACACCATTGGCCCCCTGAAGACTTCTGACTCATTTCAAACTGTCTTAAAGAGTGTCTGCACAAAGTATCACCACTGTTGTCTGGCACACTGTAAGAGTACTCCAAATAGATAATCAGCTACTTCTTCTGCAGCTCTCAAATGCCAGGCAGCCAGACTATGATATCCTCTATGTTTTCTTCCTTTGAGGGAAGCCTTGGAGGAATATCTGAGACCTAAGGAAGAAGCTGCAGTACTATCACTAGAACAGCCTCCCATGCTGAAGAAAAATTTGCCTTGTTATCAGTCCTGTAAAGAAATTAAAGTAATGGATGGAACTTTGAAATACCAGGATCCTGCTTTTAATATTTAGATGCTATCATTGAAACTCATTGTATTGCTACCCAAGACAGCTTTCTGGTAACTGCTCCAATTCAGCAGCTTTGGCTATGAAGGTATGCAAAAACAAGGAGCAGAAATGAGTCAAGATACTGAAAAGTCTCATAAGAGTATCTTTTTCAAACCACTACCCTTGGGTTTTAACCTATGCCCATTTGTCAGTATGAAAATACCACTTGATCTCAACAGGAAGAGGAATAGTCCATAAAGCAATCTTTAGATCTGAATGAAAACACAAACCACAGCATATTTTCAACTTTAGACCCATTGCAAGGCCATTGCAGGGTATCTGATAATGGCATTTATGTTTATATAGTCCATTGTTTTTCCTGTGCTGCAAACTTTCCACTCGACAGCCCTGTTTCCTGTTTCCCATTATGGAAGTCTCCAAAGGGGGTTTCCTTCTGTTTTTCTTATGGTCAAAAGGAATTTCATAAGTGCAAGTCAAGTTCCTTTTCAGTGCTACACGTGCAGAATGGAATCTGAAAGCTCCCAGCATAATCATCTCCAGCATGTATATAGTTAGTGTTACACATAATCCACATCTGGGTCACAAAATCTCTGAAACACTTCCAGGAATATTTAGACAGCCATAATGCAACACTTAGCTGTATAAGGGAGAAATAGAGCTAACCTCAATGTCAAGGTTATAGCTTTTGAGAAACACAGCAGCTCCCCTTCAGAACTTTGCAGCTCACCTTCTGGGTCCTGACTGCCATCAGTTTAAGGACCATTAATATTTTCCTTTCCACTCAAGCCCAAAGACACATCTGAAAGCAGTTTACATCCCAACATGCCTTATACTGCTGATATTTAAGTCTAAACTGTGTATAAAACTTGGTGCATATGTAACCCATATATTTTAATTCAAAAGACTGTCTTGGCACCTTTTTCTGCTACAATCAGCTCAGAACCCCAGGAAATAAAATATGGTTGAAACAGAACTAGCAGGCAGTCTGCATTACAGTATTCATTTCAGAGTTAAAACACATTTCTAGATTAGATCTGGGCTTGGCACTGTGCTGCAGCAATGCCTTGTGTGTAATATAGGATCTATAAACTACTTTTTAACCACTGCTTATGACATAGAACCCATAGTAATATAAATGCTATACGAATCCCTTCAAAATTCTCTTTTCAGCATTATTTACTCAAATAGTGGGTTAAGGATGGTGCACCAAGTAACACAACAGCAGGCATTACCTGTAGCTATCAATCATACTAGCTGTTATTATAATTTCTTAACAAGGTTTTTTGGGGAGTGAGGGTAAAAAGGTGGTTTATTTTTGATGCGTCTGCCTTTCATACAGCTGTATGTGTTTCACAAGTTATTTGTGCCAAAGAATTCCTTCATGTTACTGTTTTAAATCCCCCAAAGGGATCTAACCAGAAAAGATTATCTGGATCTATGTTAATCTGCTCCATCCTGCCACAGCCTTTGAACCTTCTGGCTGGAAATTTGCCTTCTGAATTGCTTTTACTACCAATGACTCTCTGATTTTGTGTCACTACCCATATAGGCCCACTGGTGAGTCTCTGCGCAGACTATCTTCTGCAGAAAAGATGAGAATCTTTCAGCAGGAGAGGTTTAGGTTTCAGTCTCTGGTGGCGATGGGAGGTATCCTGTCAAAGAGCAAATGCAATAGTGCTTACCCACTGTCCATCTGCGTTCACCTCTCTTGTCACATTTGCACAATAGCCTGCAAACAAAGAAGAAAGACCTTGGATGGGCCTCTTTCTCCCTGCATGCTACAAAAGAGCCTAAATATGTATCCTAGATGGGACACGTGCCTTGTAGATTGCTGAAGTTTAGTGAGTTGATTTCCCTCCTCCCCACCTCCTCCCCACCCCAGTTTCTAATGCTCGTTCTTCTCTTCCTTTCCCTTGCTCTTTGTATGCCAAATGGTGCACATACTTCTTGGGGGAGCCGGAAGAAAACCCTTTGGCCATTGCTTGCTCTCTGCTGTGAGCGATACACTGTGGTATCAGAGATAGCACTCTGCTTCATAGCGGCTTGGACAGAGTAGAGGTGATGTTGCTGTTTACTTATTTATTTTGTTTCTTGCTAAGCTTTGTGTATTATTAGTGCCCTGACACTGACTACTCATCCAGCAGACATACTTTCAGAATCTTTCTTTTTCTGAATCTATTCCTTTTTTCCCCCCTTCTTTTGTGTAGAGGATATGTACAGGCTTTGTGGAATCCCTGTAGCAAGTTGTGAATGATGTATGAACTGAAAAATCTTTGCCTGGTACACAGTAGGAATACAGAAAGCACTGTGCAGCCACTGCTGTGCTGTGCTATTTTTTCATATATATACAGATACACAGTAGTCATCTTATATTCATTTTGACAAGCCCTTTATGTCCATACACCTTGGGATGGGGCGGCTTGTGTGCCATTGGCCTGTACTGGAATACATATCAGAGAGATTTTTGTGCATAATTGTTCCCTGTGCTGTGCTCAGAAGAAACTGGTGTGTTCTGCTTTTGCTAATATGCCAGCCTGAGGTTCCTCCTCAGCTCGTATTTCAGGCAGCAAGAGTACCTGAGAAGCATCGCTAAGATTTCTGTATTTTGCAAATGCATGCTGAGACAGGGTCTAGAATCCCAGACACTGAGCTATGAACTTGAGGACATGATCATTTTTTTAATTGGCAGGGACCCTTATCTATTCCCTGTTTGCAACCTATCGTGGACTCATTTGTTTTGTTTCCTTTGGGTATCAAATCCAGCTTAGCTAGCGGAAAGAATACAGAATACCCAGTAGAAATGTAGGTGCAAAGCAGAGAGGAGATTTTTCCCTTCTATTTTAATGGCTATGAGATTCATACTCCTCCTCAGACTCCTCAATAAGCTAACTTAGCTTTTTGATTTCCCATGCTGCCATACCTGAAAGAGACTGCTTTGCGCTAAGATATTTCTGCAAGATACACAACACCAAAAGAAATCTTGATTTCCCCCAATTATATGAAGTGTCTTCCTAATGTGGCTCACTGTTGTTCCCTCTGTGGTCACACACCACATGATTACTGCTTGAAACCGTTTGATTTCACCTGACTGAACAGGTTAAATTTTAGGAGCACTGGCCAGTGAGGCTACAATTTAACTTTAATTCCCCTAGGTGTCTCATTAGTAATAGATATTGAAGTCAAAGCAAAGGCTCATTTTATTAAAAGTGAAGAGCTTAGGGAAGAAGCAGAGGTGATTGAGTTAAACAGCAGGATCCTGGGTTACATTGAATAAATCACATCCCTGCTCTGTGCCTCAGTTTCCTAATTTGAAACTAGGGATAAACGGATAGTTCTTCAGTTCTGGAGTCCGACATATGAACAGGACAGAACAAAAAGTATGTGCTTTTATAGAGTCTGGGTCAGAAGAGAAGCAAACAGATGACACCACAGAGAGAGAGAAGCAGAAGCTGGAGAGAAGGATATACAGGCCACCTAGAAACAGGGTGTCAGGAGTCCTCATGAGGGTTTCTGATGAAGGAGGTGAAGGTTTGCAGTGGGAGGCGGTGCACAGCCAGTCTGGCTGCAGAAGCCTCAGAGAAGACAAGTAAATCTCCATGTGGAGGGAACTTTTCCTTCAGGAAAAGAAGACAGGAAGAAAAAGATCAGAATTAGCTACAACTGAGCCCACTGCTTTGCCCCAGGCATCCCTAAACCACGGGGAGACAAGAGAAGGGTTCTGAGTGAGGGACAAGGCTGCTGCAGCCCAGACTGTGGGCGTTACACAGGGAGATGTCAGGACACTGTTCTTACTACAACAGCATAAAAATGGTTACCAGCAACTACTGTTTTGTCTTTTTTTGTCTCTAGTTCCCCCAAGTAAAACAGACATTTGCAGGATGCCCAAAATACCAGCCTGTTTAGAAGACATTTTTCATTATTACAAATAAAGAGTAACCTTGGCAACATTTCTTTCCTATTCTTAGCAGCCAGTTGCTGAACCCTGCCTCAGAGTGTGCCATGTCTGATATTCCCCTGTGTTCATGTCTGGACAAATGAAGCTGATTCTTGAGCTTGTGAACACATTGAAACTGTTGCTGCATTCACTGCAACCTTGGCAGAAGTAAATTGGATGAAGGCAATATTCCTGGCCATGCTTTCAATATAATTCCTTTCTTTTCACGGGAGAGCCCTGACATGGTTGTGCCCTAACCTTTCTTTGAGACAGTTCTCCTGCTGGGAGAGTTAAACAGTGAAGAAAGGTTTCTGCGCTTGCATGAATTCAGCAGAGAGTGGCTAATGAGCCCTCCTGATCCTCTGTGCTTCTGAGGTGTGTGGGCACAACATCAGCAGCTCAACCTGAGCCATGGGGACGTGAAGCTGCCCTGCATGCAGCACTCTATCCCAGGCTGCCTGGTGGGATGGATAGCCAGGGGCTCCCCTGTGTCCAACACGGCCAGCACGCTCCTTCCTGCACCCTCCAGAGGGGTCATCTCCTGTCAAGCCAGGATGGGCATCCAGCTGCATCCCAAGGCAGTTGCCTCAGCTTCCAGATTTTGTGGCCAACCCTGGGCACCTTGAACTGCCTGAATGATATGTGCTGCACTTCACAGCAGGTGTGCCTTATACGTATTTTTGTAACAATATTATGTCAATCTGTATGTCTTTCAGACTTCTTATTTTTGCTCTGATTTATGCTCATAAAACTGTATATGATACTCCCTACCAACTAGATGATTAATGCTTGGCTCAAGAGTAGCCTATAAATTGTTTTTGGATGCTTATAGGAAAGTGCTGTAAAAATGTTTCTAGGCAATTGGAATGTTCTGGAAGCTTACAATTTTTGCTATCAAAATATGTTAAAATCGACTATGATAATATGGTCTGTATTTCATTAGTGCCCCTGAGGTTTTCTTGCCATTTTACTTTTTAAGAGTTTAAAGCTACTACATCCAAGTCTCTACCACCCAATTTTTATCCATAGACTGAAAGAAAGAAACAAACTTTCCTGTTTTTTCAGTACCCGATCAGTTTCTCAGCTTGAATGAATGACTTGAGTAAGTCAAAATGAAGAAAAAACCCTTCTCTGCACCTGTGGAGAAGCTACAGCTGGCAAAAGCAAATATTTTTCCAGGTGTTCAGTCACCAACTTCCTGCTCCTGAATAGAGGGACTCTTAAAATGTCAAGAATAAATATGCTTAATTCAAGTATTATTTTTAATTTAATATGAAATGGCCTTCAGTTATTTCAGTAATCGTAGGCCTTTGTATGGTGAAACCTAATTTCAGAGTTAATTTTACATTATTTAAAAATGCTAATGAGTCAGTATTAGCAACACTTACAGACCCTTTCATTATCATTTCTGTATACTAATTTTTGCACCCTATGGCTGTAGAAAAAAGTTTATTAGAAGTTTTCCAACTGCTAAATCATATTGTGAGAGTATGAGTGATGTTAACTCTTCTTTTTAATGTTACAATAGCAATAACTGTCATTACCAAATAAATGCCATGTGATCAGAAGCTGGAAAATTTGTGCTCAGTAAGCATTTTTTAAAATATATTTTTATAAATTGCTTTTTAATTGCTTTATACAAAACAGTTGAGCCCCCTGCTCTAAAGCAAGGGCCTGGCTAGATTGTTGCTGCCTACTGGGTTGGTGCTCTTCTTTCCCAGGTGGTATGGTCCTTTCGTCACCAAACAGCTGGAGAATACCCATCCAGGGAGGAAAAGTAAAACTATCTGTAATGAAATTGCTTTCTAAAGTTGACATTGGGATAAATACCAGGCAATTCAATATGTCTGCTTTGGAAACTGCTTGACATGCTATCAATGAGGCTGTCATGAGCAGTCCTAATCAGCTCCCTTTTATTGTCTGAACCCCCTTGCTAACAGGTGTTTTAGGGCTGAATCTTCATTTGCAGAAAAGCAAAACGTTGCTCTCTCTGCAGAGAGGAAGCAATCAGGCTGAATCTATGCTACCACAAACAGAGCTTTGTCAATGGAAATCACAGAAAAGGGATGCTGAGTGCATGTAGGGCTACTGTGCAGTGTTTCAGGATCAGGGGCAGCAGGGCATTTTGATGTGCACCAAGCTGATTAGCAGGGTCCTGAGAGTGAGTTGTGCCACCCTATCAGATCCACTGCTCCCTGGAGTAGCACTGCTGCAGTAGAGCAGTGTGCCATGCAACCCGCAACGGCTCATACCCTGCACTTGTGTGTGTGCAACCACTTCTTGCACTAGTCCGCAGTGATTACTTACAGATATTTACTTTAGCACATGGCATATAGAACATTAAAAGGGTTTTGAAAATCTATCAGTTTTTCAACTTCTGAAGGATTATTAACTTCAAAGTCTGAAGAAATGTCGTCCTCCTATGCTGGGAAATGCCAGCAGCTTTTGCATATCCCCACTGCAGTACCAAGAAACCCCCAGCAGAGAGGAACGATTACTGCCTCCATGGTGTAAGGATGGCTTTTGATCTCTTAACATATTGGAAATTACTTAAAGGTAAGCCATCTGCTAGCTGAGGAACAAAAATAGATTACATCACACCCTGCTAGAAAGATTGTGTTAAATCCTGTGTATCAAGGCTTTTAATAATTCTAAATTAAGTCAGCTAATAGGATTAGGTACACATTTTCCTTAGGCTCCTTTCACCAGCTATTCACAAAAAAAAAGCTTTATTTTTTGGTGGAGGTCTGTAAAATTCAGGCTTGTTCCACTGTGAATAAAAAGAGTTCTTTCAAAAATTAAACATTTCTTCAGATCACAATTGCTCTCCAAAACCACTTACAGTCTGAGGGCAGCTCAGGGTGTGGGGAGTGGGAGGAGCTCAACTGCTTTATTTTTGTTAATATAGCACTGTTGACTGCAAATGTTGGATTGCTTTGTTAGGGTACTGCAACTGTTTGTATCTGATGCAACCAGTCTTTAAGGATCATTCCAGAAACTGTTGAAAGACTTTGATTTTTCCTTTTTTTTTAGGTAATAAGCCACTTAAGAAAGGTGGATCAGGCCAGTTCTGTTTGCACTTAGAAGAAATTTTGGCTAGTATTGTTTGTGATTAGGAGGGCATAAACCTCACTATTTCGGCTTTGACTCCCTTCAGGAAAAGATGCTTCTAAGACAGTCTTCCCACACTCCTTTCACTGGCACATTCTGCTGGTTCCTGCAATCTGTGGATCATGGGCTACAATAGCTGGAACCTAAAGTCTTTGGGTTTAATAGCATTTAGTAGACATTTTCTGTCATTAATTTGTGCAATTATTTTGGAAGCTGATTTACAGTTTTGGCTTCTGTACCGTAACTTGGTGATGAGTTCATGATTTGTGCCTATGTTGTCTGGTTGTTGTTCCTTTTGAGCTCATAATTTTATAAAGGGGGACAATCTACTGATTACTTTCCTTGCCAGAATTAAAGAATTTGGACTCATGTTTGTATGGAAGATAATTTGGTTATATCCTATTTGAAACCTGTTCTTTATACTTGCCATTAATTCTTGTGAATTAATCCCTGTCTGAGTTTTACTGTCTCTTCATCAAGACATAAAAAAAGATTTCTTTTTTTTTCTTTCAGGTGGTCTAGAATTTATTACTGAAGATTTTTAATGTGACAGAAGAAGGCATGCTTGTTACCGCTAAGAAATCCTCCTTAGTCAACAAATATTCCTGGCTTTACCACGGTTTAGTAGTTAAAACATTCAACTGTACTAAATGGTATCTTCCTCTATGAGTAATTTATTTCATTTCAAAGCAATGCATCCTCTCATAATATAAAGTTATAGGAATCTGGAAACATATCACTTAGAACCAAACCCAGAACGTATGATTGCCATCACTGCAAGAAATTAAAATATGAAACAATTGTGGCTGCATGCCACAAAACAAAAACTTCTGTGAAGAAATTTAGAGAGTTCCACTATCTCTGACACAGTTGTAGTCACTGAGATTACTCTTGTGCTCAAGGTTAGGCATGTATTATTTTTCTATATGTGAATCCCAGAAATAATCACTCTTCTGAGATCAGTTTGGAAAACTAAGGCCACAACCAGATGATTATGGTTTTACACAAAAGAAGTCTTTTCCATTTCTGATGCCAAATACACCATCATGTAGATTTAGAACAAAACCAAAGTACAAGCTTGTCAAATATGCAATTATATTAAAACAATAATAAGAATCCCCCTTCAACTTTTGCATTCTGGCAGTTATTTCTGGAAGTTCAGTTCAGTAAAACTGGTGAGGTTGACTGGCCAGCGAAAACAAGGCAATTTATACTTCATTAAAAAGGCAAATGAAGCATAACAGAGCAATACAAACATTTTAAAATGAGATAGCCAGCAGCATACCTCATATTTACTGGAAAAATGTACAGTTATTTTTGCAACAAGCAAAACATGCTACTCAGGATTTTTTGGATGTTGGACTTGTATACCTCACACACTGGACAAGCACGCATTGCATGCCTAAATATTCTATTTATGTGTAAGCTAGGTAATACAGAGAGAGATGAAGAAGAAATCTTACTGCAACTCAGCCAATCTGCTAATGTTGGCCTTCAGACATCCCTTTGTGCCACTAAAGAGCAGCTTCTTTCCAGTGTCCCTTCAGTCCTTTCCTTTTCCTATGTGAAACTCTCAACAGTACCCCTATAAAAGCTGAAAAGGAGAGAAGAATTCACTATGGAGTGATCCTCACTTCCATCTACCAGCTGCTTACCCCATGGAAAAGTTTAGAGCCCTTAAGCACCTTAGTTAATAAACCCTGCATGTGTTTAGAACACAATTAATGCTAAATAATTTAAAAATATGAAGATGACCCTATTTCAGACCTACTATTTCAGATCAGATGTCAATCTAGCTCAATTTTCTGCCTACGGAAGTGGACATAAGCATATGCCCATGGGAGAATAAGAGCAAGTTAAGTCTGTATGATACTTTGCACTAAGCCTCACATCCAACTTTCAGCTATTTTCAACTCCATTTGTCTGCATTGCATGCCCACTAGTTCTGGCATCGGGAAAATCCAAAGAATTGTAATCTAGGTCTTGATGACTCTGGTGATTTCATAGATCCAGACCTCATTGCCTAAAACCTGGTTTATATGTGCTACATCCATTTTGAGACATAAGATCACTGCTTTACAGAATCTTAGGTCATCGGTAGATTGTGGCTCTGTACAGTGGTGTAGCGATGCTCTCTGTTCTACTATTTAAAAAAAATAATGTTTGATGTGCCTTTTTATTCACCATTTAATATGCCATTCTCCTAGCTATCTACTTTTGCACTTAGGTCTCACTCCTGACTAGTGAGATGAACTCAGAGCCCATTATTTGTTTTCTAGATGAAGTTAGAATTTTTCCATGCACTTCACATTTATTAACAGTGAATTTCCTTCACCATTTTACTGCCTACTTTTTGGTGACGTAAAGTCCTCCAATTTTGGACTTGTCCTTTGATGTTCTGGGTAATTGATTATGATTAGTAAACTTTACCCCACCTCTCATCCTTTTTGCAGGGCATTTTAAATATATTGATGTCCCTGCAGAATTCTTCTGGTAATTTCACTTCAATGTGAAATTAAACATTTACTCCTACCTTCTGTTTTCTGTCTTTCATTCCGATATCCATCTAAACAAAAAATTCCCCTTTAGGCCACAGATGTTTAACTTTCTTAAAATCTTTACTGAGGGATTTTGTAAAAAGCTTTTTGGAAATCCAAGTAGACCTTCCCTACCAGATCACCCTTATCTACACAGGTTTTTATTTTTCAAAGGAGTCTACATTTATGAAGCAATACTTCTATGGAAATAGACATGGAGTAGTTCCAGATGTGCATTATTTCTGTTCTTATTAAACATGCTACTGATGTGCCCTGTATAGATGTCAGTCTTATAGGCCTGCAGTTCCTCAGATCTTCCCCGGAATAAGTTCTAACAACTGACATCCCATTTGACACTCTTCAGTCCTGCTGCTAAGGCAATTCCAGGCAAGAAATTACACTCCCTCACTAATAATTCAGCTATTGCATCCTCGCACTGCCCTGGAACAACTGAGTGAATTAACATCTGCTCTTGGCAATTTTTTTTTACTGCTCAATTGTCTATTTGTTCCTTATCCTTTTCTGCAGTCATTTCAATATCAAAGAGATAATCTACTCATAACCCAACAAAAGTAATGCTCCTGAGTGGGAATGTCCTTAGTTTCTTCTATAATGAACACTGATGCAAATAATTCATTTCACTTTTCTGAAGTGATCTTTTCCTTCTGTATAATGATCATCAAGTAGTCCTGCAGACTGCCTGGAAGACCTGCTGTTCAAAAAACTATTTTTAATAGTTTTGCTGGCCATACTGAATTTTTATATTCAAGCTTTCGAACTAGCAGAATTTATTATTGATCCTTCCTTGTTTGGATATGACTTCAAGTGCCTGTCTTTGAATTTGGGACAAAGGGCTGAATCAATGAATAGCTTTATATCACTAACTGCTACTTAGGTGTCTAAATTCAATGTTTATATAGCCCCGAGACTGTAAAAACTCCCACTCTATTGCTGCCTACCATTTTAACTCAGCCTTACTCACAGGTTTTATATCACCTAACTGTAAACATTTGCAAAGTAGATGTTTACATCCAAGTTAGTCATCCTCAGTTCCTCTTGTGCTCAGCAGTCAGAAAAGAGAATTTCTGAGGAATGATTCATCTGACCCACTTTAGAGGTCTACAGTACATCTCATGGACTATACAGTGAGCCTGCAGTGACAAGCTCAGATGTACCTGCTGGCGCAGTAGGTGATTGCATTTAGACAGATGAATTGAAACCCCAGTGTCAGAGGAGCTACAGATCATTTGTACGCTCTGTACCGCCATAAACCACCTGTGCATAACAAATGTGAGCTATTTTAAACCTCAAAGAAAAATCACATTGCACATTGATACAAGCTAAGAGCGAGTCCATGAACAGTTACCACGGCTGACATGCAGGGAATAAGCAAGTTGCTCCATGTGGTGTGTACATAAAATGGGCAAGGACCTCCTGCGCTAGAGCTACACAGAGCTCTCGTCACCTCCATGCCTCACTGAGCTGCTGGCACTAAGCATGACCGCATCTCCCCCAAAGGCATAGGCACACTAGACAGTCTCCATTTACACAGTGCTCTTCTTGGAGAGTAAAAACACAAATGGATGCCTGAAGATTCAGGATACCTAAAATTTAAGCACTCAAATTTTCAGGTCTTGCTTGCCCTAGATACAGTAATTCAGTATCAAAGCTTCCTGTGGTTTAATCTCTAAATGTGAGGATTCCGTGTTGAATTAATACCCATTTGACCTCATAGTTTATCTATTACTCCTTCTTATGGGAAAAAATGATGGTGAATATCCTTTTAACAATAAGTCCTAAAATACTCTGACTTTAATATGAACTGTGACAAGGCCGAATGGGCTGGGTGTCCTAAAAAACAGTTAAAAGTTGGGCTTAGGGCCCTTATAGCACTAAAGTATGCAAAGGAGAATTTGCTGAAGCTAAAGGGATAACTTGAGTGGTCAAAGTAATCTGCAGTGCATAAAAAGCTGCATCATGAAGCCTATACCTAAGCAGTTGGGTAGATAGGATACAATAATTATCATTAAAGACTGATAGAAATACTAATAGCCTTTAATTATGAAGTTAAGCAATGTTCCTATGGCCACTGGAAAACACTGGAAATTTATTTGAATTGAAGCAAACTCAAAGCTATTTGTTGAACCACAGTTTAGTAGATATTTTTGCACTTGAGTGAATGATCTGGATTTACAACTAAGGTATCTGAACACCAGAAATGACAGAAGGACTTCTCTGAAATCCTGCCACCTTAACTGGAGGAAACCTGAATGCTGACATTCATCCTAGTCTTAAAAGCATATGAAAAATGTCTCAACTCTTCTACTTCAGGAAACTGGTTGTGAGAAATACAGATCACTAGTGCCTGTTAATAATAAATCAACTTTCTGAGCTACTTTTGAAGTGGTCCTCTCAAATAATTTTTATCCTTGTTATGCTTGACAAGCTCGAACAAGATGATGGCAAGCAGCTAGTGCCATATTCTCTGCAGAAGGGAAAGATTCCCAACAGTAGTTTTTAAGAGAAAAGGTTTCTATACTTGTCCTAAGTCTTCACTGAGAGAAGAATTAATGTATTTTTTAATCTAAATATTATTAATTGCATGTATCTACAGTTCTCTCTAGTGACAAAAACCTCATAAAAACTGTAGCTCAGAACCTTTAGTAGCTGTCTGTTATTCTTTTAAGTAATGCAAATTACTTGATTTTACCATTTTAATCCACTTACTTCACAAATCTACACAGCTATGGCCAAAACATGGTATACTGACTCATTACACAGTACTCCCAGTGATGTCAACAGATGTTGTAGCAAAGCATTCATTGAAGATTTGGTCTCTAATCAGTAAACATTGCTGGTTTTATAACTCATTTTCATAGTTCATTTTTTCTTCTGCCACAGTCAACCACAACATCTCCTGCACAGTTCTGAGCTTTGTTTGTAACTTACACTCTACATCTCATGATGGAGCCCAGATACAGCCTGTACTCAGTATCTCATAAGAGATTCTATATCCCATCTTATAAGGTTCTGATGCCTGGAAGTAGCACTGATCTTTGCAAGATTGACAGACTTCTATGAGTAGGACTCTCTTCTGGCCTGGAAATTTCTGTTTACAGTGCCACTAGCTAATGTGTTTGTTATTGACAGTATTTAACCTGAGCAGAGTCACAGATGTAAGTTCTTTTCATGCCAGTTCATGCCAGCACATCAGTATCCCTCCAGAAGAGATGGCCAAACCGCTAGACTTTGCATACGTGGTGGGTAGATCAATACGTGCCCAAGCAGTGGATATTTCACAGCGTTTACATGGATGTATCAATGCTACCCCTATTTAGATTCTGTTTTTGTCCCAAGACAAAACAGCAAGCAAACTGCTGAAGCTCCCATGCCTTTTGACCTTGCCAAGCTTTGTTAGAGCATCTTATCTTTACACAATACCCACAAGCATGCATAGGACACTAGACTCAGTGTACCAGAAACTCAGTGCACTCTTGAGTCACAGCACCATAAGCTAAGAAGATGTGACATATATTTCCATATCAAAACAAGAAAAACCTTTCTTTCCCCTCTTCATCAATGCATAACATCCCACAAGGCAAGAATGGCCTTCAGCTAACACAGATCAATTTTCTTTCAGCTTCAATCACTATTTAATTACTGTTGACTTCTTTAACCTTTTTCTCTTCCTTTATGGATTAGATTCCTTTATACTCCATTGCCATTTACTTTCTCAGCGACATAATAAAACTTAAAATGGTATGATAAAATTTCACATTTTTCTTCTTCCTTCCTACTCTTTATGTTTGATTTGCTTCAAAAAACCAAATAATTTCTTGAGGAGAAAAATATTTTAATGAATTAACTTTTAATTTTATCTTTCCCCAGTATCTAGACATCATTTGCTTTAAGCAAGTAATTGCTTAGATGGTTGGATGGCATGTTGGATGAAAGCATTAGCTTTTCACCTCTTAACATTTCAGGAAGAAAAATCACCCACATGGCAATACATTTTGGATGCAATGAGCAATGGGCTTTGTTGACTCAGCTTCATCTTCAGCAAATATTTCACATTTCATTAATTCTGAGGCCAGATAAAAATAGTAAAGTTAGCATTTTTTTATCAGAAGGAAGCCATTGCTCAGCAGAGGTATAAAAGGAACTATATCTTTATTAATTACTGTAAAACAAGCAGCACACCAGACAGAGATCCTGGCAGCCATACAGGAGTATTTATTGTCACTTCTACTTCTACTGGATCAGATGCATGTAGATGTGTACCACTGAGCACGAACCAGTACAATTCAGAACAGAACACATCTTTTAAATCAATTTTTTTGAAACCTCTCTGACTGGACATGGAATGAATGCAGTCTATTTTCTAGCACTAAGAATTGTTTAGGACAGACAACTACACATATAACCACATCTCGGTGGAGATGTAAATACCTAATATCACCTCCACAGGGCAGTGGTAGCATTGAGGAATTAGGCACTGAGTTGAGGCATGATTATTTATTTGTTTAATTTTAGGGCTCAGATAAAAGAGTGGGTCTTTAATTACTACCATTCACAGTGTAACTGACTGTGAGTCTGTTACCATAGATTTTCTTTTGAGATCATCTGTTTTGAAAATGTTTGTCCTTAAACTTCTAATTATCCTGCAGCAATTGAGTTCCAAGAAGTACAGGGCAGAAGATTTTAGAGGAGAAGTGAGAATGCTCTGAGATATGTAGCATTATTGGTAGCAACTTCGATCCTTAAACATCCTTTGGACATCACAATTAACATAGAGCTTTATAAAAATAGCTTTATCTCGTGGAATCTTAGCATGGATGTCCACTCAAGCTATTTCTTCACTTTTGCTAGACCCTTGTGTGGAATGTTGCAAATACTTGTGTCTCCTTACACATCCAACCAGAAAAAATGAGGTCAATCCTTGAGGGCAAAACTGAACACAAAAGTGTTATTTATGTTCTACTACATGTTGCTTATCTTCTTTTTTTTTTTTTTTTTTAATTAAGCAACTAATAAAGTTTCTTTTTTTTATGCTAATTATATATTACTGCACAGCAGTAGGTAGTTATTAATTCACTGGAAAAATGCAGTTTATTTTTTATTCAGTTAAAGTAAATGAAGAAAATACTTTTACAAGAATTGTACTAAAGGGAAAGCATGGAGAATAAAAAGAAAACACATCAAATACAGATGAGAAAACAAACATATAACCCTTTTGGGTCACATGGTCTCTTTTTTCAGACAGCATAGTCAGGTTTGGTGTTGATCATGCTTGTTCCTGTACTCTGCATGCTGCTGTGCTGTATGTTTAAATATGCACACATATTTATAGCAGATGATGTAGTTTTCTGATCCTTTAAAGTGAGGATGAGCATACTCTGAAGCACAGTGACCTACCTCCTTTAATAACTGACAATTGTGATCTGGCTGGTTTTAATGATCTCAAAAACACTACACATGACCCATGACATCTTGTATTAAGACCATAATTTTCAAATAAACATTAAGGCAAAATGCATGTATTTGAGTTTAAGAACATCAATAGGAAGATCTGCCTTTAATACACATAGACATAATAGAACAGCCTTTTAAAAAAGTCATCAATTTTAGCTAAACCAGTTGGAGTTTGTTGTCTCGGCTTATAAAATTTAGACCTTTCTGCAATGAGTCATTTATTTATATAACTCGGTCATACTATCCACAACTGTAAAAAGTGTAGTAAATCAGATCTTCTGCCATTCCATTTCATTCCTTCCTGTCATACATATTTCGGCACAGACTAGAGGGGACATCTATTGTTTACATATTTAAGAAATAATTTTAAAGAGCAGTATCTTAGATCAGCATTGGAAAATATTAAATAAATTCCTATCAGTCTTGAAGGATTTTGTCCTCAGACTGTCTAGTTTAAATGTACAGCATTCTAATGTACTATGGCAACGTCATGGAACCAGTAAGCAATTACCCTAAATTCTTGAATTTTTACAATTTCTTTACTACTTTTGTATTAGTTAACAGATTATCTTGAGATTTCTGCTAAAATGCTTTTACTATGGTTTAAACCAATTTTATTCTGAAAGATAGATATGAAAACTTCCAAACTGAAGATTTTAAAAGCAACTAGCATTAATCAAAGTTCAGAGTTTTGGGAAAAAATCAGGAATGAGCTAAAGCAAATGACTGGATCTTCCTGTGTTTATATAGCTCATAAAATGAGCAAAAAGTTCAAAACCCATGACTAATTTCAAAGGTTAGTATAAAGTTTAATAGTGCCAATTAAGTCTCTGCATGGTGCATTCAGTCCTGTGCAGTTACTGCAGTGTAATTGGACAGTGATTTTAATTTATATCACAGCTATTAATATTTAGAGTGTAAATTACCTAAAATGATTTTATCTGAGGCATGCAATATGTATTTCTGATTTTTAATGGTCACTGGATCTGAAAATCCCATGTGAATCTGAAATGTAACCTTTTATAGTAAAATAAAATTTTAGTATACTTTGATAGCTGAAGATTTGGGAAAGTAAAACTGTCAATGGGACAAATTCCAATGCACCACAGTGCATATTTTACCATTCTCTTTATGGAAGAAATCATGTCTAAAAAAGACCACAGTAAAAAGGAGGTTGTCATTGGAAAGTGACAGTGACTCTTGCAAAGAGTGAACTAACTGTGGCATTCCTTAGCTCAGGGCTGTGCTTTTTTGCCATTGCCATGAGTACACAAAGCTCTACAATGCATTACACAAGGGTAGATCAGAAGAAAGAGACAGCTTCTTCTATGCAACTTTGAGCCATGTCTTGGTCTGTAGTTGGCAAAAAAATGATAGCAGCTACCTGAAGAACACAGCCTGGAGAAACCTGGTGTGGTCCAGACACTGTCCCTGCTCGCAAGAATGACCAACACCACTCTGTTTTACTGGAGCTGCGCTAGAGTTCTAAGGGTAAATTCACAGCAAATTCAGCTTGAACATTTTGCAAGCAGTATGTACACTGTGTTTACCTGAAATTTCAAAAGAGCAATTGAAAGCCATAATGAACCCCAACTTTTACCACTGCCTGCCTCATTGGCCAGATGCCATGTATCAGATGCAATCTCATTTTGCAGATTCCTTCAGCCAATTCTAATACTGTCTTTCTTTCTAACCCCTCCTCAAGCTTTTCAAAAAGCAACCAAATATGTAATCAAAACATCTTCATTTCCTCTGTTATGCTTTATAATACAGACATCCCTGCAATTCTCTGATATTCCTCTATTTTAGTGAAAAGAGAATGAAAACTCAGCCACTATACTTCCACGACCACATCCTCTTTTCTCTCCTTCTAGAGAAGTGGTGTACAAATATCTTTGCAGACCTATGCCCCATAGCAGGAAATCACCTTCATATTTCATTTACAAAATACGATACCCTCTAATTCAGGATACTGTATTTATTTTAGCTGTTGGCTAGGTTACACAATATATAGAAAACAGGATATAAAAGTGTTTTCAGTGAGAGGGAGAGCTTTAGGTGACACCACCTGACAAGCTTCTTTTGATGCTGTGTACTAATTGAGTTGAAAACGAGCACATTACTCATGAACAAAGTAGTAGATCTCCACTCAAAGAAAGGAATTGAAGGGCTGGGAGAACAGGGTGAACAGGAGAGAGAAAATACAAAAAGACACCTGTTCTCATTAATTCAATGACTAGCGCCAGCACAGTTCTATTACAAGGAGGAATAAAAACCATAATGAACACTCCCCAAACTACATTCACCAGGGGAAAAAAGGAGGAAATAATGCCATTCTGGTTAACACAGCACAAGGTTTGGGAAGTTGGTGTAGTTGTAAATGAGAACTGATATACTGTACTGAGCATGAAAGCAAAAACACGTAACCAGAAATACTCACATTGCCAAGTTCATTCTTTGCATGGAATCTATTTTCACTAGTCATTAAAGATCAAATGCTTCTAAGTACAGGATAATACATGGTCTTTCGCTTGAAACAAAAAATTAAATGGTAATTTCCTTTGTTCACCACGCTCATAATACAGAAGTCTTCACTGTAGGAAGGAAATGTCCATATTTCCACACTGTAAAGCAGTACTAGCTAATGGGCAGGTACTGGATGGAAATCCATAGCCATTTTATTAATGGATCACTCCTATGAGAGTTTACAAGCTGCCATAGGTTTTTTACAGCTTTGAGGCATATGACTCACAAAAGGAGGATATACACATTTTTGAGGCATGATATGAAGCTAGAGAGGAAAACAAAATGCTAGAATAATAAGTCTCTTAACTGTATACAGTATAGGTATTGCATGTACCCTCTTGTAAGTGCAGAAAAGATAGCTTGTCCACAGGCTAAAATTGTCAATAAGGAAAGCATCAAGTCTGTGTAGATGAAGACAGAAACTATTGTTCTGTAAATCCAAACTTAACTTTGGAGGCTGCTGGAGTTTCTGCTTGAGCTGAGTAGGAAGGAACAAATTACAAAATCCCGGGAGCTCAGTACTTAGGGATGCACATGAGATTACAGACAGGTCAGACAAAAGTGTTATATTGAGCGCTTCATGGTTTCCACTTGGCAATTGTGATGCCTTCCCATGCTCTGCCAGAATAGAGTCCCTGAATTTCACACAAGAAGCAGTCAGTGTAAAGTTTTTAATATGACAAGGATTTATTTCTTCACTCAAATAGAAAAGTGGTTGGTTTTGTTATTTTTTTTTTTTTTTTGCATGTTATTTAAGGCTAGATGGGAAAAGCAAAATATTTTCAGCTGGACTTAAAAAACATGCCTGCAATATATGGCATGAATTGCTTTTTGACGAATTGCTATGGATGTGCGCTTATATGCAATCTGTCATTTATTTGTACAAATCCAGATTTAGCATGCAAATAAGTACTTGTCTCTGGACTTCCTTTCCACAGTTGGTTAAAACAAACCCCTGATGTGCACTGTGCCAATCAGTGGTGCCCAAAAATCTGTGCTCAATTTCTGTAGTTCAAATGTATTTCTACATAAAAAAGTTTTGCAAGAAGGTCACTCCCAGTGAAGATTGTTGGTTGCACTGGGATCAAATGGAATACTTCTTTTATAATTCAGCATTTATTTCTTTTTCTCTTTCTTTGAGCATATGTATTCTGCTCCCAGATAGATATCTCATAATTAAAAGGATTTGTTCTTCTTCTAAGAAGATTTAATCACTACTTCTAACTGAATACTAGCAGGACTAAGCATGATTGAACAGGATGTGCCAAGTTCAACCAACAGGGACAATTTCTGTATACAGATCCTGTTGGGAATATGTGCTTCTTTAAACTTCAGCTACTGAAAAGGCCAGAGAAATCTATGTTTTCCCTCTTAAAAATATATCTATGTTAGCTATTATTCTGGTGTTGACATTGTACTTTGTAAGCATTGCCTATTGCTTTTAAATATCCGTTAAGTGTATGGCATATACTAGATGTTGAGTTATCAGAATGCAGGTGGTTTTCAGGGAGGTTGAATGACACACAGTTTGAGAGATTTGATCCTTTGGAGATCTCAGCTGGCCACCATGGGATGCAATTTACCTCACCAGGGCTTGGAGGTCTAACAGCCTACCTCTAAAGCCAGTGAAGAGGGCATAAAGAGGAGCAGTCATTCCCTCTTCCAATAAACATTCAAGTAATTGGGATGAATGACCTTCTGTGGGTACACATTATGCTAGGTTGATTATTGTCTTTTTTGTGAGGACAACTATTAGATATCAGAAATCAGAACATATTAAGCTTATCATTAGGCAGAAACATTATAATTTAAACAATCGAGTTGGATAGTTCATGGGTAGGGCTCTGAAGAGTTGCTATCACATCACACAAGAAGTAGCTGTGATTTTGAAATGCAATTTTCAGATGACCATATTTGACAAAGGGAAGCTGTATTCTTCACCTGATTTCTTCCTCAGTCATTTTCTCTGCCAAAATAAATAACATTCATAAGTAAATAAGACTAGTAAAGTACAAAATTTACCAGGAGGTGCTGTTTCCACATCCTGGCAGAACTATAAACCTTCGTATCTCTGCAGCTGAGAGGTAAGCAGTCAGACGGAGCAAGAGCAAGGCAGGAAAGTGAAAGGTATCTTTAGAGTCCCTACTTGCCGCACTCTGCAGCAAAACATGCAAAGGAGCTGTAGGCACACCAGTGCAGATGAATTTAATATCCTGGCTGTCTAAGTCTGGGAAGCAGCCAGCTCAAGCAACTGGAGCTTGGGGAATTCTCACTGCAGGGAAATAAGATGGCAAGGGAGTAAGAACAAATAAAAAAGAATTTTGGTTCGGGGTTAGGAGAAAGATACTAAATGATCAGAATGTAGCAAACTAATTAAAGAACCTTGTCTCCATGGCTATTTATGGCTGCAATCTGCTGTTACCAACAGGGACTGAGACCTCCCAGCAGAGGTGGGACTGAGAAAGCTATGCAGGGAGGTTACAACTTCAGTTTTCTCAAGCTGCTTTTGCTGCAGCTTTTCCAAGTGCCAGGGAATGCCAGGGATCACATGTAACACTGAAGCTAAGAAGCCTTTTAAATTTTGTCTATTATCTTAAAGGTCTTAATTCTGCATTACTAAGTAAAACAGAACTCCAGCTATCTGGAAGTACAGCTGTCTTTATCTGCCTTCAGTATCATTTATAAGCAACTTACTGCCTTATTACCAAACCTGAAGCCAGAAATTTATTTGCAGAGGGGCAAAATGATCATACCCAATATCAGGTGAAGGACATTTGCTTTCATTGTTTTTCCCTTGTCCTTTGTATTATTCACATATTTCCATTTCTTTAATGTCTGTCTTCTTGATTATTAATGTATGAAGAATGCTGGCTGAACAGTTCAGAACATGACAACACCTGAAAAACCCCAAAAAAAGCCAAGCATTGCTATGTGCATAGGATTTCAGGCTTCTATTTTAATTTGTTACATTGCTGTAGGATTTCAGACCTCTCTGTATTTCATTTCTGGGATTTTACAATTAAGAAGAGAAAGACTACCAACTCAGATTTAGATGGTGAAGGAAGCTCAAGAGCTCTGCATTTGACCTATTTATGCCAGAATGTCTTTTTAATCACTAAAACATTTATATTGTAGGGGGTCAGAGGCTTCATGTATTAATGCACAAAATCATGTGATTGAGTTGAATAATTTATTTATTGTTTTTGTTCATCACACCTATGGCTTTTTTTTTACAAGGGGATGAAATATTTAATGAATTAAAATGATTTATTTGAGTCATTTAAACTTGGTACAAATCCTGTGAGGAGTGGCTGAGGGAAATGGGGTTGTTTAGCCTGGGGAAAAAGAGGCTCACAGAGGATCTTATTGCTCTCTACAGCTACCCAAAAGGAGGTAGTTGCAAGGTGGCTGTCAGTCTCTTCTCCCAAGTAACAAGTGGTAGGAAAAGAGGAAAAAAAGAGGAAATGGCCTCAAGCTGCGCCATGGGAGGTTTAGATTGGACATTAGGAAAAATGTTTTCACTGAAAAGTTTGTCAAGCACTGCAAAAAGATGCCCTGTGGTTGAATCACTATCCCTGGAGGTATTTAAAAGACACTATAACACTTAGAAACATGGTTTACTGGAACATTTGGTGGTTTTAGGTTTATGGTTGGACTTGATGATCTGAAGGGTCTTTTCCAATCTAAATGATTGCAAGATTTAAGAATGACAGGACAAAAAGACAAACAATTCCCTCTGTGATTTTCAATGCTTAAGAATTCGATTTGATGCTCAGTACTAATAGCACAAAATCCCTGTTTTAGTTGTTGTCCAGTATTAGCATTATATTTCATGACTGGAGTGACATTAGCACCAGGAAATAGTCTACAGAGGACTAATACTCAGGAGAACATGGCTGTCTTCACCACCCAGGCTTGACTAAGTCAAAAGCTGGACCTCCATTTTTCGTTGTTTTTAAAGAATTCTTTTAGTGTAAAAGTGAAGGAGAGGGGAAGGGAATTATCCATCTAACCACTGCAAAGTGTTTTGAAACCTTTGAATTAATAATGCTACATAGGCAGCATTTAACCTCAATTTGGACAGACAGAAAAAAATGCCACACATCTCACAAGACCTTTCAGGGTCCTCCACCTGAACAAGCTGCTCACAGCTCTCCAACCCCGGCCAGGAGCAATGAACATCTGAGAGCTGAGTAATTCTCTTGGAAGGGCTTTTACATAAGCATTTCCACATTTTCTGCACCCAGCTGAACACCTAAGACCATTACATATAATCATAGAATAGTTAGGGTTGGAAAGGACCTTAAGATCATCTAGTTCTAAGCCCCTTGCCATGGGCAAGGACAACTCCCACTAAACCATGCCACCCAAGGCTATGTCCAACCAGGCCTTGAGTGCCGCCAGCAATGAAGCATTCTCAACTCCCCTGAGCAACCCATTCCAGTGCCTCACCACCCTTACAGTAAAGAATTTCTTCCTCAGATCCAATCTAAACTTCCCC
>JASSUY010047094.1:6149-36142 GCA_032466535.1 Forpus xanthops | reverse complement strand
GGTAGCAGCAGTGGTTTGTGTTATACCTTAGTTACTGGACTGTTCTTATCTCAACCCATGGGAGTTACATTCTTTCGGTTCTGCTCTTCATTTCCCAACCTCCCCCCCGAAGTGGGGGTGAAGAAGGTGGGAGGAGTGAGTGGGCGGGCAGACTGATTCACGCCTTAAACCACAACAATGCTCTTTAAAGTCACTTCCAACCCTAACCATTTTGTGATTCTATGTTTCATTGAGTCATGAGAACTCTTTAGTTTCTGGCAGGTTGTAACAAATGAGAAACCCCCCCCGGAAGTTGAATTTTCATCTTGCATAACACTAATTTTCACTTTCACGTCCATACCACCAGCTCTTCCTATATTCATCCCTTTCTCACATCAGCTGTTTCTTGAACAGGGAATTTAGACAAAGAGAACAAGGGACTTGCCCAGGATCACTCTGTTCCCATTTTCAAGTCTTTCTTTGCAACCGTAACAGGCGCAGCCAAGTTTTTATTTGTCATCTTGATGCTCAAGGTTGCTTTTTGTTGTTCAAGGTTGCCTTGAGGTTCCATTAGCACAGTTTACATAGCATCATCAGCATCAAGTCACATCTGTCTGATGTCAGAGAGATACCATTAAACTAAACAGCCTAGCAGGAAAGGTTCCATGTGTTTTGAAAAGCGACCAGGTGTGTATAGGGAACACTAGTTACTTAGTGCAGCTAATTTACCACCTGATTCAAGTCAAGGAACAAAAAGGTCACACAAACGAGAAAGTGCTCCATCTGGTTTTATTATTCTCCAAGTCCAGTGCTGTGTTTTATCGTGTTAAGTTATATGCAGCAAACCCCCGACAAAGGAGATAAAACAATTCATTTGCCATTTGAGGTAGACTGGTTTTGTTGTAAACAGTTTGATGGGCTGACACTGATGGTTTCCCTGAATTTAAATCTTACAGGCACCCTGAGGTTTTCTCACTGTGACTCAATTACTAAACCTGAATTTTAAGTAGAATCCTTTTTATGTGACAGTTGCCATTGAACAGTGTCATGGGAAGGAGTGGAAGCTGTGAAATGTCAAGTTGTCCCTAAGAAAGGCTCTGAAAGACAGGTAAAGCAGGACCACAGATGCTTTCCAAGTCAGCACCAGTCAGAGTCCTGCCGCAGCCAGGAGGTGCCCACAGAAGCAGATGCCCACTGTGCTGGCTTGTCTCTTCCTCTTCCCTAAATATTCTCTTTTGGGAAATATTTGAAATTCACATAAATTATTCTTTGGGCAAAGTCCGATTAACCCTCAGTTCAAAGGGGTATGACTGAATCAATATCATAGAATCATATCAGAATTGTTTGGGTTAGAAGGGACACTAAAGACCATCCAGTTCTAACCACTGCCATAGGCAAAGGCACCTTCCACTAGACCAGATTACTCAAAGCTCCATTCAACCTGGCATTAAACACTTCCAGAGATGAGGCAGCCACAACTTCCATGGGCAACCTAAGTGGGTGATGAGGCACTGGAACAATGAGCTCCAGTGGCAACACGGCCATGTCTGATTATCCTTTCCCCTTGGTGCATCTGGAGTTAATAATTTACACCTGGACACCTATGGTTCACAGTTATTAATAATATTCATCTCCTAGAGATGCCTTTTTTGTCTGGTTTCTCTCCTCACTCTGCCCAGCCTTGCTGATGATCTGTCATTCTCTTCTGTGATGAAAGTTGTTACAATGACTGTCTGCAATTTTCAACCTGTAAGACCCTGTCACATGCTGCCCTAATACATACTTCATCTCTCTTATCTCTAGCTGTGACATATAAACCTGCTTTCTCTGAGTTCAGTGGTGCATTTTAAACAATCTCTAGAACCAGTCATTCAGCCCTGCTTATTTCTGAAATCCAGATTTGTTTTGATCTAAATCCATCATGTTGTAGGCATTCTTGACTAAGCATTCATTCCTTTCTTCATATTCTTATCCATTTCTGTACTGATCCTTCTGGCCTTTAAAATGTGTTTTCCTGTGTAGGTTGCTATGAAAGCTTTCATCTCCAATTTAGTTCTCTTTTACTGAAAGCTGTTTTATTTTATTGACCCCCACGGAAATTGTTTGGAGTGCTCAGTGGCCACCATAACCACTGCATTGCATGCACTGTTACGTAAATGTGTACTTAAGGCAGAGGGGTCTTTCTAAGGTGAAGCGATGAGCTTTATTTAGGCTACAAGTGTTGACTGATTATACACACTGAAGTTCTACAGAGTTTCATCTTGGGGAAATCTGAGATTTGAGCCTTATAATTTCTTTGATGTACTGGTCTCATTGAGCTGTAGGAGGGACCTTTACCTTTGCTTTGCAGAAAGCACATTTCACTCCTGTGTGGATTTCCCACTGTCAGCAGCCGATTCACCTCTGCTCCCACTTCTCAGAACCTTTACCTATCCTTCCTTCCCAGCTTTTAGTTGCAGTTTCTTCTCCTGTATCAATGCAGCCATTTCTTTCCTGAGTTTAGCAAATAATCTTGGAGATGGTAGATGTTCATGTTATCTATTCTTACAGGTCTCCATACAGCAGATTAGCATCTGTCAAGTCTCTCTGCAGGTAACACTCATTTCAGATAATTGGCAAAGATTTATATTAAAAGTGGCTTGCTACTGATTTGGATGTGTTTTGAATAAGAGTTCTCAGATACGAAGTGATATCACACAGGAAACTGCTTGGAGAGGAGTCCCCGTATTTACTTTACCAAGGTTAAAGCTTCATGAAGTCTGTAACCTTTAGATTTTGACCCAGCTACTGTATTTATAGTATGTAAAAGTACGGTAAAACTATGTATTTTGATCCAGAGAGATAACAAATGTCCTCAAAAAATATTTCAAAAAAATGGAATTGATTACAAAAACCTTGACGTCAGTATATAGTCTGTGAATATGCATGCACCTCTTTGTCATGATGCTGTGAAGTTTAAGTAAATGTTATAGCTTCTTATTAGACAACTTTTTGCTTCCTCAGATTAATACCATAGATAATATAGGTATGTATATATTTAAAATTGACAGGACATTTATTTCTCTTTCCAGTGGCAGAAATCCATTAGAAGTAAGCAAATTCTTTACTCTTATCAGGGTGCATTGTGTTGTCTGGTTTTAGAGATAAAGCTCCACTATTTTATCATGACACGCCTGTGCTTTGCTAGCAGTGTTAAGGGGACATCGTGCTGCATAATGAAGTTACAGTTGGCTGCAGTGATTGGAAATTCGTTGCATGATAGGTTTTGGCTCATGTTTTCTTTTGTGCTTCTCCTTCACACATTTGTGAAGTAGCCGCAGTTTTCTGAGAGTTTCAGCTTTTATGACTTTGTCACAAATACAGTGGAGGTCAAGAGGGGTTGTGCTCAGCAGTGAGTCATGCGGCGACTGTGCTGCTAATTAGTGAACACTGTGCTGAAGTCACTGCTACTGCAGCCCCTTGAAACTGCTCTTTTAATCGGAGATAAACCCATTAGACTTTCAACACTCAGAGATTTCCCCCATAGTCCTACAGTCAATTTGCTTTCTTTATTTCACCAAGTGAATGTGATCTTCTTTTCAAATCCACTGAGAGATGCTACCTTCTGCTAAATTGCTTCCCTCTGTCTATCTGTGTTCAGATGCCTTACCATGCCATACAGGGTACAATAAAATGACTTTCAAGATGAAATATTTGTGCACAGGCAGGGTGCAAGGGTCATCGGAGAGCAGAAGAAAGAAATGACCTTTGTAGAGGGGAGAAGAGCCAGTATACAGCAAAGACTTTCTTTCTAGCATCCACAAGACCTACAAAATTATCCAGAGGTCTCTGTAATGATTTGCACAGTAATTGTATGTTTATTTCTACTTAGCTTCTGGCATCATCTAGCGTCATCATTCACCAGGGAGTTTATGAGCATCAGTCTATTGTGTCATTTTGTGTTAGGAAAAAAGCTGAACTCTATAGCAATTCCTCATGCAATGCTCAACTAAAGAAAACCCTAAATCAAAATTAAATTGTGAGGAAGCTCTGAGAATGCAGGAATAATCCTGGAGTACAGGACTGTTGAAACACAAGAAGTTGTGGTGCATGCTTGAAGGTGAACATGTCAAGTGGGTGGAAAATGGTGAAGCATGTAGTGGTCGATCTTCTCTAAGGAAACAGGGCTGAGAGGTATCACCTGGAATAAAAGAGGGATTAGAAGGAAGGGTCTGAGACCTCAGAATAAGGTATTTGATATTTGATATAAGCTCAGATATTTGAGCTCAGGGAAGGTAGTATGAAGCTAAGTCAGGAAAGGCCCTGTACAGGGTGTTTGCAGCCAGAGACCCCAACAGCCATTCTGGGTCAGCACAGGTTGCAGAGCAGTGGGACCATGATGTCCTGTGAAATCTCTGGTCCTAACCAGTAGCAACTGTCCTCCCCACTGTCTTGGGCTAGAAAAAGAAGAATATATTTCTTTTCTTTGCTGTTTCTGAATTTACAGATAACTTGTTGATTACAGTTGACATGGATGAGTTATTTTTATCTCTTAATGAATTACCTAATTTGGTAGTTATCAACAGTTAACAAATTTCATTCTGTAGCTGCAAAACCCTTAGAAGCCCTTCAGGAAATAAATTTCTCCAAGACTATGAACTGCAGACTAACTGAAAGAAATGATTACACACTAAGCTAATAATTGGCTTTGACCGGTGTTTGAAAAATTATGTCTAGACTATTAAATGAAGACAGTGGTGGCTTACAAGGCCTTGCAGTAGAAAATCTCCTAAGTGTGGTGTGATCCTCTCTTGTGTCTGCAGCTGTGAGCTCTCTTTTGGTGCCGGATGCAACAGAATACGACCATGAGCAGCCTGCTCAGATGACGAACATTGACATTGGGTACTTTTACTTAGACAGTTGATTTCCACGTCTTTCCTTCTCAGAGTGATTTATTGTCAACTACCGTGACTTCCCAGGTAATTAGGCCCCAGAATTCCCAAACCACTTTGAGCTCAGTTATTTGGGATACAAATAGAGAACCAGCTAAACCACTGGCAGTTTGAGAGCTGCGTCTGTAGGGTAACAACAAAAATTAGGCATGTATCTTAGCAGCATAGCACATCTTAGCTCCATTAGGACAACTGGGTAACACCATCAAGGAGCTTCTGTCGTGCTTTGTTCCGTATCAATTGTCTTCCCATATCTGTCTACTTTAGGAACTCTAGTGGACTGTTCCCCAGTCATGCAACCCTAAGGTCTCTGCATCTGACATCTACCATCCCTTTTCCACCTGCTGCTTTCCTTCTCGCTTGCCTCCTGCAGTTCACTGACTCTTGGACAACCTCTCATGGTCTTTGCTTAATCTTTACATACTTGTGAACTTGCCCAGTTTCTTCTTCTCAGGGCTCTGACACACTTTGTAGAATCATCCCACAGTTTCTTTCCTCTTTCGGAGCCCCTAGTTTTCGAAGCAGGTATCAGTAACCTTTAGTTTTATAGTCTCTTCAGCTTTCCTTTTGACTTTTATCCCTATTCTTTATTTCTTTGCTTTCTTACATGTTTTTCCCCCAGACCTGTTCTTTCCATTACCCTGCTGTTTGTGCATGAACCTCTAGCCCGTGGATCTGCAGAAGCAGGAGGAAGGTGGAGCTGTGACTGGCCTGCAGCACCTGGTAGCATGGGGTACACAATTTTCAAGTGTATTGAGATTTTCCCTATTTCTGCCTTACACTGAATTCTGTAATCTTGGGCCACTGAAGACTTGGAAGATTACCTGAATTTTTTGAACGACTAACAGCAAAACAAATAAATGGGTAATTCTGGTGTTTAGTAGGAGACCTTGCTTCGCTTGATCTGTGAGGGGAAAAGTTCACATATATAATAAACTGCTTCTGTTCAGAATTGGGCCTCAAAGGGTTTTACTCCAAACAACTATGATCCATAAGTCAATTTTCAAGCCCCTTATCACAGGTAGTGTATGGAATATGCAAGAAACAAATCATCACGGTATTTGTCTTTTTAAGAGTATAATAAAAAGATTTATAGTGTTTATGGTCAATAGGAGAAAACTTCAAGGTCATTTAATTTGTCGAAGCACTAAAGGATGTCAGTAAACTCACAGCATGTGCTCTGGCATAGCAGGGTCCAAGTGCTTACCCCTGTAATGGGAAAGAACAAATGTTAATGTGCTGGTATCTCAATTCCAAATTATAACTGCATTTCTATGTAATATATCCTAACTGGCAGGCAAGAAATAAAGGCTTTAGAGCTGTGTCACTTCATGCGTGAAAATTTAAAAAACTGGTCTGTGAGCACCATTGTGAGTTGTCAGGAGCCAGAGCATGGGGAAGACAAAGTATGTGAGCGGGCTGAGGCAGAGAGCAGCTATGTCTGAAGAGATGTGCTATAATGGAAAATCACAGAATTCCCTCTTAGCTGGTTCAAACAAATACTGTCTTGTTTTACACTCCAGTGCCTTCAATTGCCTAAGAGAACAGCATTTTTTTAACATCTAATTTGAATCATCTGACCTACTGTTGTGCAGCTTTATGTAGTTTTACTGAGCAAAAAATTAAGTAATCAGTAATGTCTCAAGCAGGTGGTGTGGTAATGCGTGCTTAAGTTTGGTAGGATAATGTTCCCCTTTCCCAATATCTGATTTTCAACTTGAATACATGAAAAAAACTGTGAGATATTAAATTGATTGAAAACTTCAATATCTAAAAGCTCTCATCTTGAACTACTGAGTGTACATTTCTTCAGGCTCCTGTAGTGTGCTATGGGACAAGTACCTTTGTGTTTTTCAGCTGCAAAGCCTGAAATATACATGTACATGTTTCTCCAATGGATATACCAATCTGATGGTGGTTGCTTAAACTTAAATGCACAGTTTATGATAGACAACAGGATTCTCCTTCTTTAGCCTCAAAGCCATTTGTGCCTGTCAAAATTTACACCCAGTGACACAAATGAATGGGAGACCAAATTCAGCTCCCTGGGAAGAAACCCTGCAAGTCATGAAGTATCTGAATCCTTAATGACTTTTTTAATAACAAGGAGATAATTTGGTTGGAAGGGATTGTTTCTATCATTGATGAAGGGAAAACAACTCAGCCCATAAAACAGGAAAAAAAAAATCAGTTAAAAGTTCATGAAAAAATTATATTTGCCATTTTCCACTGCAACTTTTTGAAAGAAGCAGCATTTTTTTTTCATGGGTTTCTTTTCACTGAAAGTGTTTCTTAAATTATAGTTGTTAAAATGGAGTATTGCAAGGATGAAGTGCTTGTAAAGAGATGTGAACCTAAGGAGGTTCATGGGAGGCAGGACACAGAAAGGAGGAATAAATTGCCCTATTCATTACTTTTCTTGACATTTTTTTCCATTTCCCATCCTAATTGTCATCTGTGAAATGCAGTCATCCTGTGTTGACAACTTTATGAAGGAGCTCTTTAAGGAAGTCTTCAGCTCTCCCGGAGAATTTTTAGGCTCATAGGATGAGTGTTTATCTTTTGAGTCCATATTTAATTATGAATATTTGAAGTACAGAGACCATGAGCTTCATATAGGTCCTAATGTTGCAGCAGAAATGCAGGAAATTGCTGGTATCTTCATGTAATAATTTAATTGATTTGATAACAAGGGTTTGCTGATGTTCATCTTTTATAGGAGGTATGGCAAAAAGATACAAAATCTCTCACTGGAGTAATGATACAGAGATTTCAAAATAAGCACGCTCCATTTCTAACTGTATTCCTAGTATAGAGGTTGGAAAAAACATAAAATCAGTAGTGTGGTTGCATGTGAATTCCTTGGAAAGGTGAACTCCTAAAAATGCTTTGGGAAACTCAGAATGATCATGATTTTTTGCTTTGGCTTCTAATCCATTTACATGAAACCAGTCAGCTCACGTGGTCTCAGAGACAGCACAGGCACCAACACAGGCACATATAGACCAGTTCTTTTATGTACGTTTTGCTGTTGTTTAGCTCTTCTCATGCAGACAATACCAACAGGGACTGTAATAGTCAGGTTTGGAAAGGTGTTAAAGCACGTTGCATTTCAAATATAAAAGTAGCCATTGGTAGTGCTGTGCTTCCGCTCCCATGTGCCCAGGGTGTTCAGTGCAAGAAAGTCTTTCTCAACAATGTACAGTATAAGACATTAAAAAATCACCTCAAAAATGGGCAGTGATATTACATGTTTAGTAAGTTTCAAATAGTCTATATAAAATTTTCTTTTGGTCTTGGTCACTGCTGGTGAGAAAAGTGTCCTGCAGTTTGTTGTTAGATTCTGGCTGTCAGTCTGATTTTCCAGGGAGGAAAGGCTGCTTTTGCTGACCTTTTCATTGGGATTTCAGAGGAAAGCATAGTGATTCTGAATTGAAATGGTATAACTTGGGCATGTAGCACACTATAGCATTGCAGAATTTCTCATCACGGAGTTGAACTGAATGCCTACAGTACATTAAAGCTTGGTCTTCAAATGAATTTTGTCCTAAGTGGAATCCCTGTGTTTTGAGGAAGGGGACAAGGAAATGAAAGCCTCACTGGTCAGGCAAGAGTGTCCAAGAGATCAATCATTCATTGTTCGTGGTTTTGTTGTTTATGAAGAGAGGAGAGCAGAGCTAGGTTTGTCACATAACTGTGGTATTATTTTGGTTCAAGATCTGGGTCTATGTGTATGGGGACTTGTTCATTCTGGCAAAGATTTGCAGCTGGTGCTTTTAATGAACCAAAAAAATGCAAAGCAGAAGCCACCCTCAACTTCTGAGCACCCTATTTGTTCATTCTGGCATGCTGTAAAGCAACAGGTTTTTATGGTGCCTTGTATGCAAAACTCTAGATCAAGCATATTTATGCTATTCTGCAGTCAATTGTTAACGGTAATATCTGATTAGCCTACAATACCTTGAAAGTTTTATTTAAATTAAAAAAGCTCCTAACAAGTACAGTTGACATTTACTTTGTAACCATGGTGATTTCTGGAGGTTTAATATTTTGATTTTGGTTTCCTATTATTTTGCTCAATACCCCATTCATCAACAGCCTGTGAGTTATGCCAGAGACTCCCTCAGCCACCAGGATTAGAATTATGTGTTACAGGGAAAGTCTCTCTTGATGGCAGATGGCGATCAGTGTTGCCCTAAAATGTGACTGATGGCTGGAGAATTGGAAATTATATAAGAATGGACTGGAAATCACCTATCCCTCAAAAAAAACAAAACAACAAAACAGAACAAAAGAGGACCTACCCTGCAGTGATCCAGCAGCAATGTCGTGTAGTGTGTGAAACAACTTTTCCTGTTATGTATCCTGAATTTGCTGACATTTTGTTTTACTAAAAGGTCCTCTGTTTTGTACCAGGGTGAGGGATTAAATGGAAGCACGTTTATATTCAGGAAAGGGGTAATGAGTTCACTAATGATCTTGATCCTGTGCCTCTGAGAAGAGGTCAGCTCCTTTTCTGTTCATCATTTCTCCTTGCCCTGCTACAACATGTCCAGTAATGACAGTGAGAGTAAGGGAATTAAAGGACTCCAGCTCCATTAGTGTGCAGCTGCCCTTGCTCCTGCTTGCCTGTGTATCTCAGCCCCTTTAGGAGACATTTCTTCTTGGTGGGATTCAAAAAGTTCCCCACCTGACAACTTTCAATGGAGTACACTGCTCCAGGAGTGATTCTGCCTTCGTTTACAAAGAAGTAACTCAGTGAAGCCACTGACATTGCAAAAAGCTGAGGATGAAATTGGAAGATACTGATTAAGAGATTCTATAAGTACATAGCGAATAAAAGACAGACTAGAGACAATGTGGGCACACTCCAGACACTATCAGGACTGCATACCCTGGATTTGGAGAAAGCTGAGGTTCTTAATGACTTCTTTCCCTCGGTCTTCACTGGAAAATGCTCTGATCACACCCCCCAGTCTTGGAAGACAGACGCAGGGACAGTGAGAATGAAAACCCTGGGCCCACTGTAGGAGAGGATCTAATTCAAGACCATCTTAAGAACCTCAACATGCACAAGTCCATGGGACCTGATGAAATCCATCTGTGGGTCCTGAAGGAGCTGGCAAATGAAGTTATTAAGCCACTGTCCATCATATTTGAAAAATCATTGCAGTCAGGTGAAGTTCCTGACAACGGGAAAAAGGGAAATATAACCCCCATTTTCAAGAAGGAGAAAATGGATGAGCCTGGGAACTGCAGACCTGTCAGCCGCACCTCTGTGCCTGGCAAAATCTTGGAGCAGATTCTCCTAGAAGGCATGCTGAGGCACACGAAAAACAACAAGGTGCTTGGTGATAGCCAGCATGGCTTCGCTAGGGGAAATCCTACCTGACCAATCTGGTGGCCTTCTATGATGGGGCTACAGAACTGATGGACAGGGGTAGAGCAGTTGATGTCATCTACATGGACTTGTGCAAAGTGTTTGACACTGTCTCACATGACATCCTTGTCTCTAAGTTGGAGAGACATCAATTTGTCAGGTGGACCACTTGGTGGATAAAGAACTGGCTGGATGGCTGCACATAAAGAGTTGTGCTCAATGGCTCAATATCCAGCTGGAGACCAGTAACGAGTGGTGTCCCTCAGGGATCGGTGTTGAGACTGGTCTTGTTCAACATCTTTGTTGGTGACAAAGACAGTGGGATTGCATGCACTCTCAGCAAGTTTGCTGATGACACCAAGCTGTGTGGTTGGGTTGATAGGCTGAAGGGAAGGAATGCCATTCAGAGGGACCTTGAGGTGGGCTGATGACAACCTGATGCAGTTTAACCATGCCAAGTGCAAGGTCCTACTCCTGGGTAGGAGCAATCTCATGCACAGCTATAGGTTGGGCAGAGAAGAGATTCAGAGAAGCCCTGAGGAGAAGGACTTGGGGGTGTTGGTCAATGAGAAAATGAGCATGAGCCAGCAGTGTGCACTTGCAGCCCAGAAAGCCAACCATATCCTGGGCTGCATCAAGAGGCGCATGACCAACAGGTTGAGGGAGATGATCCTGCCCCTCTACGCTGCTCTTGTGAAAACTCACTTGGAGTATTGTGTACAGTTTTGGTGTCCTCAGCATAAAATGACACGGAACTGGTGGAACAAGTCCAAAGGAAGGCCACAAGGATGATCAGGGGTCTGGAGCACCTCCCATTTAAAGATAGGCTGAGAAAGTTGTGGCTGTTCAGCCTGGAGAAGAGAACACTGCGTGGAGAACTCGTAGCAGCCTTCCAGTATCTAAAAGGGGGGCTACAGGGATGCTGGGGAGGGACTCTTCGTTAGGGATTGTAGTGATAGGACAAGGGGTAATGGGTTCAAACTTAAACAGGGGAAGTTTAGATTGGCTCTGAGGAAGAAGTTCTTTACTGTAAGGCTGGTGAGGCACTGGAATGGGTTGCTCAGGGAAGCTGTGAATGCTGTGGTTGCTGGCAGTGTTCAAGGCCGGGTTGGACATAGCCTTGGGTAGCCTGGTTTAGTGGGAGGTGTCCCTACCCCTGTCAGGGGGGCTGGAACTAGATGATGTTAAGGTCTTTTCCAACCTATTCTATGTTTCTATGATGAAGTGCCCTGTGGTCATCAGGCCAGAGGCCATCAGGGTGTGGAATAGGGATGGATGGTTATGTTGGGGACCACTAGCACAGCAGCTGCAGCTGTGCTGGCTGGGCAGGGGCTGCTCTGCTGAGTTTCGGCTGTGCTGCAGCCATCGCACCTGAGCTGGTCATGCTTAGCTCCTGTTCCCTGGTAGGAGGCTGGTACCTTTGAAATACAGTTCACCTGAGCATGTGGGGACACCTGTGTGAAGATGAGGAGGATCACACCATGATGCTTAGTGTCACTGTCAGCTAGATTCCTCCTGACCATAAAAACACTCTAATCCCATAGCACCCATAGAACCCTTCCTCATCACTTTAGAGGAATGGGCATTTTAAGGATACAGTTCTCCTCCTTCAGTGAAAATCTCATACAGATTACTTGAATTTTGTGCTTTTAAACGCAAAAAGGCCTCAGGTGTAGAATCATAGAATGGTTTTGGTTAGAAAGGACCTTAAAACTCTTCTAGTTTCAATTCCTGACCTTGGGTAGGGACACCTTCCACTAAACCACGTTGCTCCAAACCCTGTCCAACCTGGTCTTGAACTGTGCCAGGGATGGGGCAGCCACAGCTTCTCTGAGCAACCTGTGCCAGCATCTCACTCCCCTCCGACAGTTTAAAGCCATTCCCATTTCGCCTATCCCTACATGCCCTTGTCAAAGGCCCCTCTCCAACTTTCTTGACAGTGCCTTTATGTACTGGAAGCTGCTCTAAGATCTTGCTGAAGGGAACAAGCACAGCTCTCTCAGCCTGTCTCCAAAAGAGAGGTGCTCCAGCCCTCTGGGCATCTTTGTGGCCTCCTGTGTATGGTAGCCAGCTGGATGTGGGTGTATAGGCACTGGTTTGCACCAGGTGTGATGGATGCCACCATTATGTGTGCCGTGTTCTGCATAGATACAGCAGACATTCAGCACTGTGCATGTCTGCAGGAACAGAAGAGACCTAGCTGAAGATCCTGTGTCCCTGTATGTCCCAGCTGCATCATGCGCTGGGGACACTGTTTTAGGTGATAAAGTGGCAAATCAGATCAGCACTGAGACAGTACAGGGACATGTGAAGAGTCACCAGGACCAGGTACTTTGGTCTCATTTGAGACCTTTGAGCAGTTCTGTAAAATTTAACTACTACTAGGGTGAGGGAGTGGAATATGGCTGGAACTGAGTTATGATTTATGGCAAGGCAGTTAGGAAAAACTGAACGCTGCTATGACAAAGGCAAGACCTAGGGTAAAACTCAGACAAAATGGATACTTAGAAAAGTCAGTCTGATGAGCTAAAAGATTAGAATTGTCCCTTCTGAGTTTAGATAGCTGGTAATTTTAACTTTAGCAATCTTTTGCTTGAGCATTCAAACATGCTAATGCTACAGGGGTTGTTATCTATTATTAAAACTTCTGTCCTGGGTTTAGCAGTAGCAGTTGTTGTTTCTACTTGTTAGTAGCTGGTACAGTGCTGTGTTTTTTCACTTTTGCCCTGGGAACAGCGCTGATAACACTAATGTTTTTAATTGCTGCTCAATAGTGTTTAATCTGACCAAGGACTTTATGAGTCTCATGCTCTGCCAGGGATGGGGGGATGCCTAGAGGAAGCAGAGACAGGACACCTGATCCAAACTAACCAAAGAGGTATTCCATACCATAGCACATCATGTCCACTATATAAACTGGCGGCAGTCACCTGGAAGATCACTGCTCTGTCGGGCTGGGTATCAGTCAGCAGGTGGTAAGTGGTTGTATTCTCTTCCCTTGTTACTTCCCTTATCAGTATTATTATTGGTGGTAGCAGTAGTGGTTTGTGTTATACCTTAGTTACTGGACTGTTCTAATCTAAACCCATGGGAGTTATATTCCTCCTGTTCTCCTCCCCCTCCCTCCAGTAGCAGGGGGGAGCAAGGAGGGGGGATTGAGAGAGAGGTTGCGTGGTTCTCAGTTACGGCTGGGCTTAAATCATGACAAGTTCCTAGAGCTTTTAAGCAGCAGGTGGAGAGACAGCTCAGCAGTCACAAATGGGGCCATAAGAAGCATTGCTGGACAAATACCAGGGAAGCCAGCTGTGCTATGGTGAAAACTGCATTGCATCCATGGAAGAAATACCTTACAATATTTACAAATGAGGGAGAACCTCTAAAAAACATATGTCTCTGCTAAATGTCTCCCATTAGAAATGCAAGATTTCCCATTAGTTCCAAGAAAACCAATTCAATTTCAGTTGTGAAGTCAATATTGCAAACTATTGAGTTTTAATGGCCTTAACTGTATTTTTCAGGAACTTTTAAACCACATTAGTATCATTTAATTCAACTTCAAGGAACACAAAGAAGATGGAGTTCTCTAAATGTAGTTTGCTCTATTTTCCAAAATGCCCTTTTGAGTACAATTTGTGTTACACAGTAGGTGACAACAGCAAGAGGAAATTTCCTTTAAGCGCATGTAGGAAGTAGGCACACCCAACTAAGATTTCTGTTGATGTTTGTTTATACTGATGGCATGATTCCTCTCTTGAGGAGTTTAACAGAATGCAATAGCACATCATTTCTAAGCTTGCTGGACATTTACTCAGAGGTCTACTGTCTGAAGCGTGCCCGTTCCCCCCAATGGTAGGTGAACTTCTGCTGTCGTTTTCCCATATGCTTTATATAGGTTGTTGTGGTTCTGCTGCATAAGGGCAATAAAACCACCAGTCAGATACCAAGAGAATATGTACAGCCATCCCTGCAGGGACTCTTTGGTAGAGATTTATTCAAGTAGTAGTCACTGCGTGGATGCTCAGGATTATATTCAAATGTTGTCTTTCATTGAAAGATCTTGACTGAGAGATGGGAGAATGATTTGGAAATGTGCTATTTATAAATACTTGCTTTGCCCATTGTCGTGATTTAAACTCAGTCAGCCATGCAGCCTCTATCTCACTCCTCCCCTTTCCTCCCCTCAGCTCCCAGAGGGATGGGGTGGAGAATCAAAAAACTGTAACTCACACAGGTTGAGTTACTAAGAAGGAGAAACAATGACTGCTACTGCTGAACCCAGGACACCAATAAGTATCTTCTTTTATATTTTTTTTATATTTTTGTTTGTTTGTTTGTTTGTAGGAAGAGCCATAAATATTTTAAAGGCCTGGAACATCTTGCTTACAGGGAGAACCTGAGCGAGTTGAGACTGCTCAGCCTGGAGGAAACCTACATCTTATCCATATGGATAAAAACCTGCTGGGAGGGAATGATGAAGATTGAGACAAGCTTCTCTCAGCAGTCTCTGCTGATGGTACAAAAGAGCGCATACTAAAACTGTGGCATTTCATCTGAACACAAGAAAACATTTTTTTTTCTGTGTCAAACGCTGCTACAGATTGCCCAGAGAGGTTGTGGAGTCTTCATCCTTGGAGATTCTCAAAAGCCAGCTGGAAGTACTCCTGAGTAACCTGCTCTGGGTTACGCTCCTGGAGATGTGTCCTGCTTTCAGCAGGGATAATTTTCTTCCTAGTGGCTGGTACATGGTGAGTTTTCGTTTTAGTCTGAGAACAACTCTGATAACACACCGATGGTTTAAGTTGTTGCTCAGTAGTACTTACCTGATTAAGGACTTCTCAGTCTCTTATGCTCTGCCAGTGAGGAGGGGCACAAGAAGCCGGGAGGAAGCAGAGACAGGACACTTGACCCAAACTAGCTAAAAGTGTATTCCATATCACGGCAATCATGCCCAGGATATAAACTGGGGGGAGTCACCTGGAAGACCCAGATCACTGCTCAGGTTGGACTGGGCATCTGTTGGTGGGTGGTGAGTGGTTGTATTGCTCATCACTTGTGGTTATTGATTTTCTCCTTTTAGTTTTGTCTTTCCCCTAGTATTTCCCTTAGAATTTTAGTAGTAGTAGTAGTATATTGTGGTTTAGTTTAGTTATTAAAGTGTTCTTATGTCAACACATAGGTTTTACATTCTTTCAATTTTCCTCCACATCCTGCCTGGAAGGGAAGAAGGGTGAGATGAGCAAGTGGCTGCGTGGTGCTGAGTTACTGACTGAGATTAAACTGCAACAAAGTGGAAGGATGGACTAAATCACCTCCAGATGTCCCTACCAACCTCTGCCATTCTGTGAAGGATTGGAATGGTACGTCTTGGCAAGCACGTCACTCTCTCTAATTGAAATTGGTAGTGATATTTGCAGATATTCTTGTGCCATGAAAATGAAGAACTAGTTTCCCCTCTTCAGTATTTTATATTTGCTTTTATTTAAAGGTAAAAAAGACTTATAACTTGAAACCTAATGAGAGAATTTCCCAGACATGCAAAACATATCAACAGCTAATTTTCATAACTTTTCAATTTTCTTTCCACCATATGGCTTAAATTGTGTGTGAATTAATATTATTCATAAATGCAGTACAAATAGGAATAAGACCAATTACAGGAAAATATTCACCATCTTTTTAATCTCTAAGGTTATGGTAAAGGCTGTTTTCTTGCAAATTTAATATCTAAGCAAAAATCACATGCTGTGCAATATTCGACTTTTGCCCCACGGTACTTGTCAACTTTGCAATATTTTGCCAACAAATTAACAAGGGGTATATTTCAGTGAATTTTTATAAGCCAGAGGGAATGTGCCATTTGGCTTCAAAGTGTCTGCAAGATGCTACATGAGTAATTTGGATCTGGTAGGATTCAGTTCAGAGTTTCTGTTATCTCAGCTGGCAGAGTCCTTTCTGGCTTCTGTTTCAGGAAGCTGGTAATTGCTTTGGGCTGGCTGCGGTGCTGTGCTCTCGACTCACAGTAGGGTTCTCTTCTAGAGTCAAATGTACCATTTGGATAGTGCAGTAGAGCAGATAAAAAGAGTTTTAAGGCCTATTTAGAAATTAATAACTACAGAATACTTGCTTGGCAATGATTCAGTAGTTTACCTGTTAAAACTTTGTGTGAGACCATCATCAAAGCCTGAAATCATTTATATTTGTGTCAGATCCCAACTTCATCTCTGTTGATATCCTCATTCTCACAGTGTCCTAGGGAAGAAGAGTCACAGACAAATTTATAGAGTGTATTTCCACTAATCTGACTTGCTGCCAGTCATCTGCAGTTGAGGAGTTTCAAAAGCAAAAACTTCACCTGCATTTTTTAAATTGAATTTTTCCTGATTGACCATTTTTCATAAACTCATGTAGTCTGTAAGAGGATGGTGACACTTGCAATTGTTGGTGAGCTTATTTGTACTATGTACTGAAGTACAAGCCAGGTTGGATTGGTCTTTGAGCAATATGGTCCAGTTCAAGCTGTCCCTGCCCATGGCAATGTGGTTGGAACTCATGCTCTTTAAGATCATTTCCAACCCAAACTGTTCTATGATGGTTCTATGAATAAGAGGACCCTGTTCACCAACAATGGAAGCTATAGCCTTGGAATTATTTGACGCCAAGAAGCTGTGTCTAGGTGTCAAATATAGCATCAGGAGAGCTCACTGCCATGATGAGCTAGGCTGGACTTGCTGCAGCAGTTAGGGAGGCTTACTTCATGGTACAGACAGTGCTTTTGGTGCTGCTAGGAGACCAATGGGCCTTGCTGAATGTGTGTCTGTCCCAGTCTCCTGCTCAGTGGCAGCAGCTTCTTGAGTCTGATTCAAAGTTTGCACACTGGCCTTGATAAATGGAAGTCAGGAAACTCCCAGCCAGTCTCTGCCCCACCTGGTGGAAAGGTCCCAAGATGGTAACGGAGTGAGGCATTTGCTGATGGGAAATTGCAGTGTACCCTTTTCTCACCTCAGTTAAAATACAATCTCTTTTAAATTAAATTTGTCTGAAATCAAATATGGTGAAAAAATTGTCAATAGGCAACTTTTTGCTGCCAAAACATCTGCAGACCAAAAAGTTGTGAGGCTCTCCTGCAATAGTGAATCGCACGTTGCCAGCAAGGGGTACCATCTCCTGGGCTCAGTGGCTTGAACTTACAGGTTCATTTCTGACACAATTAGCCTATTTACACTTTTTAAGTATCACAAGTTCAAAGCTTGCTGTTTGTGTTATTTGAACATGTGCAGACCCAGATCTTCTCATAAATATGCCTGTATGAGTGTGACAGCCCTGCTCAGATGCTGGAGGCCTTCCTTGGCTAAGCGTTGAGCCCATAAAACAAACCAGAGGATGCTGTCCAGTAAAAGGCAATGGGTAAAGCACTTTTTTTCCCACTTCTGTTGATGGAGGAGGTCCTTCTGCCAAGGAAAATAAGTTTTCTGTAGAAACTGAGACAGACTGGCAGCAAACATAGTCCTGTCTTATGCCATTCTGGATTGCATTGCAGATCCCGCCCCATGATTGTTTATTCATTAAAATGAAGTCACAGAATCTGAAAGTTCCTTGAGATGGGCTGATATGTCCAGAGACCACATTTAAATACACAGAGCTGATTTAATGAATTGAACCTGACTGAAATTGTGAGGGACATCAACAAAGTCTTTCTAGAAAAGAAAAGAGTTTTGCAACAGTTTAATGCCATCTGGTGCTACTGATTATCTGATGGACCCCCTGCATCTACTACAGCCACAGGAGAAGAGATGTGAAAGACAAGAATGAGATGAAAAACAAACTATATATTGCTTCTGAATTGAACTAAAATCTAGCCTCTAGGAGGCTCTTTTTAATATTTTGGAGAACAGTAAGAAATACACAGGGATGCTTGAAAATGTATCATCAATTTTCCACAAAGAAGACTTCTGTATTTTGTTGTTCTTGCATTCCCTCCCACCCTCCTCCCCCCTGGGTTAAAAATATCTATGGCTGCTTCAATAAATTTTAGGATATTCCACATGGAGAATACAGGGTTGAATAAAAACTTTAATCTCTCCTCCCTCTCCAGCTCTGGTTCTTTGCAGCTGGAGTTTTCATTTGAAACTTTGTTCCTTCCCAACCTTTCGGATAATTTTTTCTTTGCTTTGACCTGCAGCAAAGCATAGGACTGTTGTGGGGGTGTGCAGGAAATGCTGCTAAAAGCTCCAAATCACATCCTCTGTGACATTTAGTAATTGCGTTAGTTATATGGGAGCAAAATGAGACTAAGTGTAGACCAAAACTGATATCCACACATTAGGTTAGACACTTGCTGCTAATTATTTGATAGAATCACAGAATGTTTGGGTTGGAAAAAGCTCACCTAGTTCCAACCCCCCTGCCACAAGGAGGGACACCTTCCAACAGGCAAGGCTGCTCCAAGGCCTGTCCAACACTGCCAAGGATGGGGCAGCCACAGCTTCTCTTGGCAGCCTGTGCCACTCTCACAGTGAAGAACTTCTTCCTTATATAAATCTGCCTTCTTTCAGGTTAAAGCCATTCCCCCTTGTCCTGCCCCTACATGCCCTTGTCCAAAGCCTCTCTCCAGCTTTCTTGGCAGCCCCCTTAAGCACTGAAAGGCTGCTCCAGGGTCTCCCTGGAGCCTTCCCTTCTCCAGGCTGAACGAGCCCAGTTCTCTCAGCGTGTCTTCATAGGAGAGGTGCTTCAGCCCTTTGAGCACCTTCACGGACTCCTCTGGAGTCACTCCAACAGGTCTTTATGCTGTGTTAACATTTGGTCTATAAATCCTCTGATTTGTATCATTCTACTCAGAGTGTAAGTCTTCAGGGTGGCAATAACAAGGAGCTATTAGTCTCACATTTACCTCCTTTCTTGTGATGCTTTGGATGCTTTGTGTGTGAGTTCTGTGCCAGTCTTCAGGCTTTTGCAGGCAGGTATGTCCCTCTGCAGGGTAGGAGAAAGATGAGCTGAAGATGTTGGTTCTGCTTCATCCTTCATAGTCATAGAATGAAAATTCCGAGGCATCTGTGTTTTTCAGAGATGGTGTCTGAATGATTTTCCTGTATTTCTTAGAATCAGCACTTTCCATCTGCCTTTCCCAATTCCAGCAATTTTGTTTCAGCTCTGGCTCTCCATTGCCTTGTGTCATCCATGCTTATCAGTGTGGATTCACCCCATGATGCTGGCTGATCTCAGCTCCTTTTCTGTGTGGGAAAGGGGAGAAATGCACCAAAAGAAAATGCAACAGTACCCCTGGTTTATTTCCATCCCTCACATTTCATTTTGGCTGACACATGCCTGTCCTCTGTCATGCAGCTTACACAGGTTGGTGATGAGCAGCTGCTCCTACTGCTGATGGGCTGGAAACTGCTGGTCCCCTCCAAGTCCTTCAGCCATAAATATCTCACCCCTATTTTCCAGACAGAGAAAAAGGAGCTATGCTTTTGAAAATTATGCCAGTTTCTGAGTTCTAGTTCTCCAGAAACCCTCTTCTGTGTCTCATATCTGCTGTTTCCCCATGTCAGATGAGGAGTGATGCTAAAGTGCACCCAGCCTTTGACCACACACTGTCTCTGCAGGGTGGTCCCTGTGCAACCCAGTTCCTGGGATGAGGAGGCTGCAACATTTCACAGCAGGGGACAAGACATCTGGTTATCAGCTTGTTTGTGCATCTTCTAAAGGCTTTATTTTAGCTTTTATATTTAATCCTGAACAGGTCTGCTCTTGGTGTACCTTTGACTGCACCAAAATATTTAGTATTATTGAAACAAATTATCATACTTGTTACATTGTCCATCTCTCTTTTATGTATGTACAACGCATGCCAATTGTTTTCATAAATAATGTAAGCTGTATAGTTTATTTTATTTCTACGTTACACGTAAAATGATGTTTTAGAATGCTAACAGATCTTTGTCTTTCTCTAACTGCAAATCTTTATATCTAATGCAGTCTCAGACATAGCTGTGCATTACAGTCACACCCTAAGAAGTTCTCAGATCCTTTGTCTATTTTTATTTTCTCTTACGCACTGACATTTGCATTATTAATTATGAATATTGTGTGAAGAACATGTTCTGTTGTTATTTAGTAGACTCAAGAGGCTTTTTCTCGTTTGGGGCATTAGAAATACTTTCACTTTGGAAACTGTGGACCAAATGTGGATTTTAATGATTTTCCCCAAATTCTCCAGAGTTTCAGAAAAAGTTTAGGATAGGGAATATCTAACAGGCACTTCCAGGACTATGCAAAGGACCATTTACCGTAGCTGTCTCCATAGCACATTTAATACTGCAAGAGTTCTGTATAATCCTTACTTAAAATTACATATGGATTGGGGCATGTGGATTTCAAGCATTCATCAAGGAGCAGAGCAGCATTAATGGTTTGATGGATAGCTTCACTATCAGCTCTTGAAATAATTATGTTTTGTAAATGTGATGCATGAAGAACTCATCAGTGACGCTGGGCTAAAGTAATTCACATAGCTGAGCGCACGCTGTCAAGCTGCTGAATGGCAAAGTAATTTTTTCAATGCAAAATGTAACAGCACAGTGTGCTCTGAAGTGAAGTTGCTGATGCCAAGGCTAGACATGGGATGGGCTTTTTGGATCTACTCTCCCAGGACCTCTGCGTTTGCATTTCAGAGCCACACTTCTCTAGTGAAAGCAGATACTGATATAGTACAGGGGATTTCTATGTAATGAAATTGATACATTTCTATATCAAATATTTCATATCAAAGGCAGCTTTCTAAAAGTGGTCTTGCAGTAGAGGTGGACTCTCAAGGCAGCTCGTGAGGAGCTGTGATGTGTGCAAAATATATCACTGCAAAACTCTTGAAGCACTGCAAAACCCTGGATGCCTAAATCCCTGCCATTGTGTGGTGGGAGTTTGAGAATAGATTTCCCACAATTTTTTACTCTCACCTCAAAAATACAAATAAACAACATAAACAAGTAGTTCAGCCATATCACTTGAAAAAAGAGAAATGGAGACTTTTGCCGTTATAATTCTGATTGGAGGCCAAGAAGTTGCTAAATTTGTACAGCATAGTTTTGAAAGCACTTTATCCATCGTCTCACTGAATCATTGGGATGACAGCAAAAACCCATTCCTCAATTAGTGGAATTGTCTATTTATTTTGTATTTATAAGCATTGCATTGCCTATTTATTTTGGTTTTATCTTGCTATACTAGCAGATAAGTGTTTCTTGACACTGCATTTAGAGAACTCCCAGATCTCTATTTGCTGGAGGAGTCCAGCAGGGCTGGAGGGGGTGGTGCTAGTTGGTGCCATGCCCTGGTCATGGAGTTCCGAAACCCCTGACGCTGCAGGTGGTGCTGGTAAAAATCCCTTGCAATGGAGTGCCTGCAGGCAGCAGACATGGATTTGACAGTTTTGGTTCCAACTGTACAAAAAAAGGTGTGGACAGGCTGGAGAGGGTCCAAAGAAGAGTCACAAAGATGATCCAAGGACTGAGAAGCCATGTGAGAAAAGGTTGAGAGAGATGGACTTGCTCATCCTGAAGAAAAGAAGGGTCAGGGGAGACCTGATCACCATGTTCCAGTATTTAAAGGATGGCTGTAAGGAAGATGAAGACTCCCTTTTTACAAGGAGTCCTACATGGAAAAGGAGAGGGTTAATTTCAGGTTTTGACCCTCCTGTTGGATCATGAGGTTCAGAAAAGGCCCCCTTGTGTTCTAAACTCCTTCTCAGAGAGGAGTCAAGGTGCAGCTGGGTCCAGACTTAGTCCCAGATGTGGTCAACAGTTTATGTCCAAAGGGTTATAGGTGCACAATCAATCTTTTTTATTGTTTAGCTAAGATTTCAAAGTTCAGCATGCTTCCAATCACTTACTGAGGAGCTGCTGTGGCAGGAATCTTATCAGTCTCAAAAGAGTAACTTTGAGAGGTGTCCCTTCTCCAGGGAGGATCCTGGCATATGGGAAATAAAGGTCAGGTTGGGCTGTGGATCATGCTGACACAGTCATGGCAACATTGCTGGTGTTTTCTGAAAGAAACTATCCAAAGCAGAGTTTTGTGGGAGCCCTGTCTTCAGTGTGTGTTTAGACGCCTTAAGTTTTGTGCAAGGAGCAGTGTTATTTCATGGTTCAGCCCTTCCAGGGGGTGGTGACTGGGGCAGGTGATAATAAAATCATACTGCAATTTCCTCCATGGTCCCAAAATGCTTTGGGATGCTGGTGTCAATAACTGAGATGGGGAAGGCTGATCTCCTTCATCTTAGATTCATCTGAATACAACCAGGACTTTCTCTCACCCTTAGTATTCCACCTCCTCTAGGATGTGCCCCTTGGACAGGCTGCAGTTCAGCCAGGAGCAGCTCTCTTCTTGCTTCATTTAGTCAGTGGTGTGTTACAATCAAAGAGGATAACAGCAATTTTCAATGAAGTGCTGTTTTGATGACACTACCTATTTGAAGAGGCAGCTTCAGGATTCTTATATACATTATCAGCTTGGATGTATTCATTATAGCATTAATGCTGAGGAGCTAATGCATTCTACTTACAAAAAATTATAATTCTGAGCCAGTGTATAATAAGTACACATCAGAGCCAAGGTACTGTTAGTCGTCTGTGTTCTGCAGCCCTGCCTGAATGTACACACTCTGCCTTTGCAGAGGGAGGAGTTGCCATGCTCTGTTTCTCCTCTCGTTCATGTTTTAATCCAATATGAATTCATTAACTGGCACCAGTCAGTATATTTACAGAATTGCAAGTGGAAAAGGAATCATTATTTTTCACAAAAATGACATTGTTTGAAACGGCTGAGAGAAAAACAATAAAGGAAGAATAACTAGGTTTGGCAACAGTTGATTCTGGATTTTTAGTGATTTCTTTCAAAATAAATCTATCACAGCCAATAAGGATAACCAAACATTTTCCTATGAAAAAGGAAAACAAAAAAAAAAAAACTATTTGGTCATGGGAGACAGCCTAAGAAGTAAACAGGGATTGTATTGAAATGGATCTTTGCAACATGTCCAGTCCCAGCCTGCTGGAATCCTGGCCATTTGTTTTGCGGTGGCTTCTCTGTGAAAGGAGACATTGTGGTTCCACAGAGCACCGAGGTTTGCTCTATATTGGAGGCAGTTGGTGCCCATGCAGCTGGTCAGCACTGCGGCAGTGACCTTGCAAGAAGCCCCATTCCTCTGGCTCTGGAAAGAGCAGTCTTTAGACCTGACTGAGGTGTGCACACAGCAGTCACTGAGCTCTAATGTATACAAAAGACGTGCAAAAACAAAGGCACTGCTTTTCCACATGCAGATGCATCATGCACAGGGCCACTTCTGCAGCAAACTTTGTGTGGGGTCTGGAGGTCTATGGGGTGGGCATGCTCTGGTCCCACTTCCAGAAAAGGGTAATAAGGGGCCCTTGGCACCCAGAGCCGTGTGCAAGCTTTAATGTGTCACCCCTGAGCTGTGTGCGGGCCATGCTGCTCTGAGGAGCTGCACTACAGGGAGACTGCAGCTCAGCAGGCGACCACAGAATCAGAATATCAGAGAATGGCTTGGGCTGGAAGGAACCTTTAAAGCTCATCTAGTTTTACCTTGCAATCAGCAGGGACACCTTGCACTAGACCAGGTTGCTCCAAGCACAGTCTAGCCTGGCCTTGAGTGCTGACAGACATGAGGCATCTACCACCTTTCTGGACAGCCTGAGGATGCCACACCATGGCCACAGTGCTTGGGATGTCAGCTGTTCTGGAATCAGTTATGCTGCAGGTTGTCTGCTGTGGACACAAATAAGGGCTTGTCTGGAGGTCTGTGGTGGTTAGGTGGGATTTGAGGCAGTTACTGGGGACAGTGTATGGGCATGCACTGCCCCTGTCTGTGTAGGAAAGTTGCGTTACAGGCTGTGAACCCACTGAAACCTTTAAAAGTTAGGATAAGAATTTCAAAGCAGCCTATGAAGTCTGCTCAAATGGCAGTGATCTGGCACTGATCCTGTGCTGGTGTGTCTGTCTCTGCAAACCCCGTCCTTCCGCAACATCTCTCTCTTGGGTCCATCATGCTGTGTGCCTTTCTGCTATTTATTTTCCTTCTCTTTTAAATATGTCCTTTTGTTCTCACTTGTCCCATCTGAGCTGGATTAGAAATGCTCTGTTTGCTGTTCAATTAAAGTGGCCTCTCAGACACTGCAAAGTTCAAATAGTTTTAGGTTTTGCCTTAAATATATCTTTCTGGATTTAATGGGCTTTGCAGGCTATAGTTTCAAAGTGGTTATTAATGCTCTTTGTGCAAGGAACTCTTGCTCTGAGCTTTTAAAAATAGCATAAGAATGCTTCCATTCGCGTTTAATTTCATCAATTCAAGCATGTCAAGAGGTATGCGTTGGGCATTACATTAAGACTTGATCCAGCTATGATGGGACTGCAAAGTGTGGGCTGAAGTACATCTGGCAAATTCAACAACATCATGGTAATTAACTGAGATTATTGGCTCTTGCTTTCTTTAATGCTGCTACTGTTATTGTTCTTATTATTCCCTAGAGAATGTCTTCATGGCAAAGCTTCACTAAGACATACAAGGTGACAACAAATTGAGCATCTAGGTTAAATTCGTTCTCCCTGTGTAACAGCGATGCCCTGCTGTTAATACTTTTTCCAATCCACCATGCGCTTATTGCTTATTTCAAAGATTATCTCAAGGGTTGGAAGATTCACATTCCACCAATTTGCTCCAAATCACTATGTGGGATTACAAATCCAGTTTAAAGTGCAGTGACAGAGGGGACCTGCCAACTCTGATGGTGCTGTCTCCCACCACAGTTTCTCCAGCTCGTGCCTGTGCTTCAAATCAGAACCTATGAAGGAGGTGGGACAGTGGTCCCTCACCTGGGAATCATAGGGATGCCTCCTGCTCCGTGGGGACCTGCAGCATAGACAGCCATAGTCAACAGGCCAAAGACACACATCAATATGCGATGGGAAACCTTACGAAACCTTTTCTAAAGCTTTGGGGATCCACGCGCATCCAGGTGTTCTGTGCTAGTGGTGAGCCCAAATAAATCATTGCTTTTGAAACCTTGAGGTCACATGTCTCTGACATGGCCATTGAAATCGCAGGAAGAGAGAGAAGGTTATCATAGAAAGCAGGGCAGTATCTCTGCATTTCCGTAGGACATTTCCTGTGTTCAGTTAGCCCAATCTCCTTGGTCTCTGTTAAAAAAATTAGGTGTGGTTAAAGTGCAAATGTCCCTTTATTAATGAAGAAAAACTAGTGACATGCTCTTAAATGAGGGGAAAGCAATTATCGTTTACTCAGATGAATCAGCTGGCATTACTCCCTGCCATCGCCTCTTTCTGTAGCTAATGAAAATGTGAGGCATGTTGAAGTCATCAGCAACAAATTTTTTGCATTTTGTACTGAGCACAGCTTTAATAGCATCTTCCTTGAAATGACAGGCAGAAAGAAATGTCCTTCAAAATGATTTATGCCCTGGATTAGGTGCAGGTTGTAAAAATATACCAGGTTTAAATCACTGTCAACCTTGAAACAACGGCAGAGAAGGTGGCGACCCCAGTTAAAAAGTAAACAAAACAAGTATGTTCCTCAGTAGATTGAACTGCAAGATGTCTTTAAATATAAAACCCATGACTTTAATGTTGTCTGCTTTTAAATTAAATGGGAAATGGGGTTGGTGTGTGCATTTCACAATTGCAATTCAAAACAGCTGGATGGGAATCCAAAAGCTATAGCAACTACTTGGAGCAATGACTTGCTTTTAACTAGGAAATACAAAAAAAACTGAGATGCTAAAATAGCATAAAGAAGTGTTTTTTTTTAAAGGGAGAGTAAAAAGATATTGTCTTCATTTGCAATCTAACGATTTTGTTGGCTTGGTTTTGCTAAAAAAACACCCACCAATCTGAGTATCTCCTTATTACCCTAAAAGCAGTGCAAAGCCCTCTGCAGTTAGTCCACGCAACCCTCCCTGGGCTTGTCACTGCTGTGCCAGGGGCTGGAGCAGGACAGACCCCCCGAGCTTTGCCAGGCCAGGCAGCCTGCAGCACAATGCAGCCTCACCTCCAGTGCAAGCCACAGCACAGGTACTCCCAGGAACCAGTCTGATGGCCTCTAGGGGAACACTGAAAAGCAGAGGCAAGTAATTATTGGATTCTGGAAATGTCTGTTTTCCCAAGCTAATATTGCAGAAATGGATCTGAGTTGAAAACAAATCTGTGCCTCAGCATTTTGTCTCCAAGAAGCTGAAGTTATTCAGTGACATATTTTAACCTCTTTTTATCTGTATCTATGAATTACCATCAGGACTTTGCTTTGCCTGGAAAGCCTCTTCTCCTGGCATCACATAGCTCTAACACACGGCCAATGGCTTCTCAGGGCTGGCTCACATGGAGTGCAGTCACCATGGCAATGTAGTGGCCCCCCATCATCAGGACAATGCTTAATTAATCTGGTCCTGCTTTAGATGACTGTGCCCAATGGGATGGTCATTCCTAGCTTTCCTTCAGTTTAATATTATTCTGAAAATGTTGTTAATTTTTGTTCAGCTGCAAGAGAATGGCCTGAACATGCAGCTCTGAAACCTGAATTTTTCCTGCTGCTTTGCCTTCAATGGAAAATAAAAATCAAACGACCAAACCCCACAATTCATGTACTAATTAATGCACTGTGCATGATGGCAGCGTTGGCTGGACCATGGCAGCCCACTTGGCATGGGGGAAGTGTGTGGCTTTTGTGGTGTGAAAGGGTTAGAGCACCCCACTGGGACTTAGGTGCTGCAACACAAGTGCCCTCTAAGCATCCTGTGTGGTTTTGGACCAGAGCCTGTCTCCTGCCCAGGGCTGTTACACATGCACACAAAGTGCCTCTTGAAGCGTGTGTTCCCTCTTGTAATGCATGAATCCAAGTTTAACCTTATGTTTTCTTGGTTTATTGTCTGCATGAGTACAAATCCATATGAATGTATGGTAAAAGGAGGTGAGAGAAGTTTAATACACTTTTGGGGTTGTTTTATTTTTTTTTTTTTGCAGGACAAGGGGAATGGCTTGAAACTGAAAGCGGGGAGATTTATATTAGGTATTAGGAAAAAGTTGCTCTCTGTGAGGGTGGTGAGGCTCTGGCAGGAATTGCCCTGTGGCTGCCACATCCCTGGCAGTGTTCAAGGCCAGGTTGGATGGGGCTTGGAGCAACTTGCTCTAGTGAAAGGTGTTCCTTGGCAGGGGGTTGGAACTGGATGATCTTTAGGGTCCTTTCCAACCCAAACCATTCTATAATATGATCCTATGTATGCATGACCCTGCTTAGAGGGTGATTCTAGGGCACACACATGGCACTAAAGGAGATCCTGTGCCCTGGGACAGTTATCATCATGTCCCTGTACTCAGGCAGGGCAGCAGAGTGTTACTGAGTACTGAGTGTCTGGAGCGTGTTTTGATCAGCATGGCAGGTGACAAAACATCAGGGAGACACAAATCCAAGCCAACTCAGAGTATGCTCCAGAGCAGCCACACATTAGCAGCAGTATGCACCAGGGAAGATGGGCTGCATCCCACCAGTACACACCAGTGATAGTCCATGGAGTGAAGTACCTGCTGCTCCAGCAGCTGGAAATTTTGAGCATTTAACTCCTTATGGAAAGGTCAGAAGTGAAGTCTCAGCAACATTTCTTTCTCTGAGAACACTTCTTTCCTTCCCAAGCAATAGAAGCCGGATTAAGACATCCAAAAGGAGCTGCATGTGTGGAAGGAGTGGTATAAATTCACTGCACGTTGTTCTTGGGGCCAGGATGTATTTCTTATTGGCTCATCCTTCTTCTTTTGTTTTTCCCTCAGCTGCTCCATGGGGACATTTCAATACCACCAAGAAGACCGAGGACAGATGGTGTCACCACAGCAACATGCATCACAGCAGCCCACTGATATTTTGCCTTGCTGCCTGTCCTCACCTGGTGCTTGAGAAATCTCTCAGTGACATATCTCACTGATGTATCTTTCTCCAGTTAAATGCCATCAGTCCCTGCTTTGAACAGCCAGAGCTATCCACCCACAGGCAGCAGGGGCTGGAGGTGCACAGGCATGGAAGCATCCTCCTACATTTTGGTATGGGTGAGCAGAACTCCCAGGAGAGTTTGTCTGTGGGCAGTCTAGTGGGGAGGGATACCAGCAGGATGGACAGCATTAGGCTCCGGGCTTCCTGATGGAGGACTGCTGCAGTGCGGGTTTAGAAGCAAAGACAGGAAAAAAGCAAAGGGAAATGAACAGTCTCACCAGGCAGAGCCAGAAGGGAGGAATGAGTCTTTTTCATGGGATGATCTATTCCCATCCACTGAACTGATTTTTCTTGTCCTAGTGCACTTCCAAGGAACTGTTTTCATAGAATCACAGAATAGTTTGGGTTGGAAGGGACCTTAAAGACCATCCAGTTCTAACTCCCTGCCATGGGCAGAAACACTCTCCACTGGAGCAGATTGCTCAAAGTCCCATCCAACCCGGCCTTGGACACTGCCAGGGATGGGGCATTTAATTAATTTTAAAAATTACTGTTCCTGGTTGCATTTTAGGAGGGTTTGTGGAGCAGTAAGTTGGTTTACCAGATGAATTAATGCCTTTATGAATGCTAATACGCAGATAATGTCACAAATGCAAAGTTAAAGATGGTCTATGTTGTGTTATTATGATCCTAATTTGACTAAACCAGTTTTCACAGTCCAGAGAAAGGAGTGACTCAGCGTTGTGTTTGCTCACATGTGGTGACATCTGCAAATCTAACTGGAATTGATTATGAGGCTATTTTTTCATAGAAGTGCATTTTTTTATAGTCCCTTCAAACACGGGGAGCACATTTCCATGTGGAGCACTTGGCAGCATTGCAAATGCTCCATGTATCAGGATGCAATAGAAATATACTGGAAACAGCAGACCAAGAGAAGAGGCAATATTTTGACACCAAGATGGGGCTGCAGAGGGAAAGAGGAGCCTCACAAGTATGACAGGATGTAGCACAGCTCAAGCCTTCATATAGATCAGAATATTTTGCTTTTCCTTTCTCATCTTCTGGGTCAGAACAGGTACCACTGCATGTGCTATCAAAGCTCCTTCCAACATACAATTTGCACTCACAGAGAAGAACTTGGGGCTGTTATCAAAACTTTTTTATCAGTAGTTATATGCAGGAAGTCTGCCAAAGTATAAATGAGCAAATGCTACAGTGCAGAGTAACAACTGAAGTTACTTTAGAGGATGATAAGCTAATCGCAGTTAATTACTTTGAAAACATAGCACCCAGCCCAACAGAAAGTATCATAAAGAAATTATTTTTTGTCAGTTAATGTCTAACAGGGTAATAAGGCCCCAACTATTTTCCTACAACTAATTCTTTGTTTGCTTTACAGGCTGATACCTGCTGATAAGATGTTTTACTTTCAAGTGATAAATTATCTTAATTAACTTTAATTGTATGCAGTCAATTTTATGCAAACTGAGACATTTAAGGAACAGAGCAGAGACTCAGCTGTGACTTGCAGAGCGGCTAAAGAGCACTAAACTTTTCTTACATCAGTGGGACTTTTAATCTTAAAAATAAGAATGTGCCTCCTGGGGTGTGATGCTGGGAGGAGGTGGGACAGCAGCCATGTACCTGTGTATGGCATGTGAGGGAAAATGGTGTCACAGATTTTTTTTCGCTTCATTGGGGG
>JASSUY010047091.1:37500-47250 GCA_032466535.1 Forpus xanthops | reverse complement strand
TAAAATTTTTAGGTAACTACTGAACCCCCCCCCCCCCCCCAATTTGTAGTATCCTTTAATATACAGCTGTATAGCTGTAATGTGTAGCTGTAATATTTTAGCATGCATGCTTCTACTCAAAATAAAACAATAGCAATTCTTTAAAAGACTTACCTACTGGCACTTCTAAAATGAAGTCTGGTGTTTTGTCATAACCCTTTGCACGAAGCTGATCTTCAGCTATACATACAGAATAAGAACTATTGTTTATAAAACTCTTCTATTAAGTAGACAGCAGCATAATTATTTTTATCTTAAATAAGAGTGCAAGAATTACTAATGCAGTCATACATATCTTTCTTATGCATGCAATGCTCTGTCAGATTAAATGAACCTTTGTAGAAAACCTGAAGCATGGATATAAAAATGCTTCTTTGTCATCCCTGCATTTTTATGTCTTCATTATAAACATCATTAATTCAAGCTGTCATATAGTATTTATAACCCCCAAATATTCAAAATAAAGAAGTATATTTGCTGATTGAAAAAAAGAGTCTCCCCACATTAGGAAGCATTAAGATTAATCCTATCAACACCACAAATGTAGATATACTGTACCTGCCTTCTTGGTTTTATTTTAATGTTAGCATAAAGTTGTTAAAAAAAAACCAGGAAAATCCTTTTCTTCCAGAAATTTATGAAGGAGAGAAGCCACAATTTTAGTTTTTTTTTGCACTCTGCAATATATAGATTTTTTTCAATTTCAGAACATACAAAGACCTAGAAATTCTGCTAACATAAACTATACAACTTTATTGCTTATAAATATTAGAGCTGAATACTCCAGGAAACAATAACAACTGTGTGAGATAAAACTGCAAAAGACAAAAAATGCTCCCTTAAAAAAGAAAAAAAAAGGAAGCCCAAGCAAGCCCTTAATATTGCCCTGAATATTTTCTAAACTATTGTCCTTGATTTCTGATACCATTATACTCGTATTTCTGAAACACCATTTCTCCATTAGAATTTGGAGTGACCTGGTCATTCAATTCCAGGCTTGGCTTTCTGTCTTCACCCAAGCTCAACTAATGGCACTACCTAGTAACAAGTAAGGCTGTGTAGACCCTTAACACCTACTGGGCTGTTGACATTGTCATGCATCCAATTCGCCTTTCTACATCACCTTTGATTAAAATTAATGGTCCATTCTCACTGTTGGGTAGCTTATTTCCAATCCATTTATCAGATTAGGACAGTAGTTTCACGGCCAATGTTCAGAACTCAGTTTTTGAATAGTTTGTGAATATCCTGAAAGGTCAGCAGTTTGAGTCCAAGTAACATTTTAATAACAAGAAAAACATACACTCTTAGAAATCCAAATATTCTAAAAGTGTCTAAAGCAAACTCCTCCCCCCCACCCCCCCATTAAAGAATGTAGTCTGAAGTGTTTTTTTAATATAGTGAACTCATAACTGAAAGTGGGACAGGAGTGATTTTGTAAAGTTGTACATTCAGTTAGGTGTAAACTGCAATAGCTGTTTATTCTTTTTGATAGGTGCAGTATTTATTTTGAAATTTGAGAGTATTTCTTCACTGTAACTACACCATATTGTAAATACAGGTCTTTGCAAGGCAACAGTTCATTGTATCACCTGATCAGCTATTACAACTTTTTTAGGATTTGGAGACAGACTTGGTTGTTGGCTATTTTTTCAAACTTGTCAAGATTGTCACAAATGTGGATAAAGAGTGTTAAGATTACCAAAGTTCTAATTTAACAAAATGTATGAATAGAGAGTTTTGTGCCATAACATAAAAATGAATTAACTGTATGTGATCTCCTAATCTTGATTGAAAAAAAATCCACTTTTATCTAAATCTATTTAACTGTACTCTGCTCTTAATTGTTTGAAACAGTATAGAAAAGACAGGATGTTCCAGATGAAGTTATCATTGTTTAAGAAGACACAAATAGCAATAGAAAGTTCAGTATTTTTCTTTCATATCTAACAAATGGCAGTATCAGAAATTTAGGGAACTGTAACTTAAAAGAACCCACTGAAAGCCAGGAAGGGGTAAATATCTTCCAGTAAGTCGTCTTGGCAAGTCTCAGAACTGGAGTCTGCGTCAGCATTACTTTTAATATTCTTCTGCAGATTCTTTTTTCAAGGCTAGTTGATTACTTTTAAAATCATAGAATTATAGAATCACAGAAATCATTCTGTCAAAATCAGATTGCGTGATACTAACACATGGTTTGAAAAAGAATGTGTTTTTTGCTTTAAGACTGTTTCTGAATGTTTTCACTTGGTTTCTCATATTCTGTACTGTGAATAACATTATAAAATAAATTTTAAAACCATGTTTATTATTGATGTGAGTTGTCTATCATGTGTAGGAACATAATTATAGATTACTATTTCTTTAAGTGTTTTAAAGCTTTATAAATTTGGTGGGGGGAGGGAGGGGAAGGTTACAGAAACTCCCCACAATCACCATAAACTTCTTTTTTTAACTGAACCCCCACCAAAAGAGAAGATGTAGCTTTTCAGCCTGGTAATGCTTCAGATTTGTCCAGAAGCTATAAAGGTAGCATTCTGCACCTTAAAAGAGATCTTTCAGCTTTTGCATGGGTTGAGAGAATGATTTAACAATTGACTGAAAGCCAGCCCGCAACAGCTTTGACAGTTACATTTATGCATCCTGAGATTTGAAAATTACATTGAAACAGCGCTACTAAGTATTTTTCTACAGATTCCCCATTAATTTAGATTTCCAACAAAACTGCAGCTTCATCTTTACCATAACTTCACACTCAATCATAACCATTTAACACATCATTGTTCTTATACTAGCCTCTGGATATAACAAAGAAACCAAACATTCTTCTGTTGGTGCATGAATGAGCAGCAACTGCAAATTTAAGATTACAGCAGAAAACACTGACCAGATTTCATGATTTATATCCAGGCTGCTACCAAAGGACATAGTGGGAACCAAAGGGGGATAAGATTCCAAAGGTCAATACCTCCCCATATAGCTAAAAGCTTTAGTAATATATTCATGGAAAAGGAACAAACCCATAAAGATCCTACACAAAACCTAGAAATTCCTGGCATTTCAGTACGGCAAGTGAAACAGTTCTGTTTTGAGAGAATGCTTCCGCTGATCACTTTAATGCCAAGCAAAGTGATAAAAGATTTGAGAGCTGTGTTTTTGTTGAAGAAAGGACATGGTATATGATGTGCTGCTCCTGAACAGTAGATTAAGAACAAGCAAACCCTGTTAGCTTATACGGGTTTGAAATAAATTTCTGGGTGAATCTGAAAATGTTACTTCTGATCTGTAGGCTCTGAAAGCTAACTGCTCAAGAAAAAGATAAATTATATCCTGAAACTGAAAAGCTGTTTCATGCTCCAAGACAATACTGGGGCGATTTATATTCACCTTGTCCATAGACACTCTGTTGCTCAGGTGAACAGAGCTGCTACAAAACCCTTACTATTCTTGAAGAACAGTAAACTAATATGGAAACTGTAGAATTCAGTTTTTGTAACACATGTTAAAAAGTAATAGAATTGCAAGTACAGCAATCTAAGTCCTGGGCCATCTTCAAAACTGGAACGCAGTCTTCCTCAGAGCCTAACAAAGCCTGGATTTGTTGACCTATAGGAAATAATGTCATCTCTTCTGTTTTGCTGAAGTTATCTTCAGTATTGGAAGTAATTTTTAAAAAAGAAAAGATTTTATTGTGGGAGATTCAGTAGGGTTAATCTTGCACATACTAAGGAAATGCTTTTTTTTTTAACACCTAGAACCTTAAAAGACACATGCAATGGACAGAAACAATAAATACACCCACCTAACAGATCTTAAATCATGACTAAACAGTATTTCACTATGCAGAAAATCTAAACAATAAATTAAGCTCCCTCATTTATATATCTATATTCTAATGAGTTAATCCACTCTAGACACTTTGACAACACAAATTTCTTAAAGCTTATTTTTAAAGGCAAACCTGATGCTTATCCAAGGTCATGAGACATTAAAATTTAAACCTGATTTGTGTAGTACACAAGCATGCACAAGCCAAATAAAATAATAATCACTGGGTTGAGGATCCATTTGTGAGTCATCTAGTCCATTCCCTTGTATCGTGACAGGATTGATTTCATTACCAGCTTTGATGGATGAATGTCAAGTCTAGCCTTGAATTTTCCACTGAAGGTGATTCCATAACCTTCCCTGGCAGTTTGTTTTATACTTACTGCTCCTAGAACTGTTTAGTATTTTAACTCATCATCATCTCTGAAATTACAGCTTAAGCCTATTACCTGTACCTCTGCTCTTATAACAGGAAAAACTACTTCCTCTCATTTTCACAGTCATCTTCAGGTTTGTCTGCAATACTTATTTCGGTCTTTTTTCATTTTTTCTCTAAAATAAAAGAGCACACTAACTCTGTCCCTTAATTACATGGGCAAATCTTTCAAAAACCTTAAGAGTTATTCTCATATTTGTTTAAACTTTCCAAAATATTAACCTGAACCTAGACTTAGGAAAAATCACAGTTTCTGATAAAACCAGCAAAATTCTCTGATCACACAAATTTACTGCAACATTAACAAAAGACCGCATTTCACTTTGCTATTGTCTCATTATATAAGAAGTCCAAGATTTAAGAAGTCACTGCTAAGTTTATTATTACAAGAACAGAAATGATACTTTAAATACTAATCTTTGTTTTAATGGCACTCATGTACAAGAAACATAGTGCAGGCTAAAATAAAAAAAATGAAAATAACTTCCTAATTAACCCTTAAAATGATTTTAAATATAGGGATTGTCAAATGAGTACTTGCATTGGTTAGTAGGCAGGGGGCAAAAATTCAGCAGAAATTGCACAGAAAGCTAAATGAGTGAATCCTCTCACAGTGCTTTAATACATAAAGCATTTTGAAGTTAATATTTCTTATGCTTCCTCCTAAGTCTCATAAGGCCTAGATTATGGCTAATATCTCATGACACCAAAAGTAATACTGCAGCAGATATTAAAGCATTTTTTTCAGCTACTTATTCTATAAAATATTAATTGCAAGCCTGTGCATGTGCTGTATATAGAGAGTATTAGGTAACTGAGTTCCTGCTCAGTTCTAAATCAATAAAAGATAACATGTACAGCATCAATCATTTCTTACTCTTCCTTTACTACCTAATACAAAGAGTGTTGAGGCTTATTTTTTTCTTAGGTAAACAGTCACTGACATCTTTGAAGTTAAGGACTTGCTGGCTAGCCCCTACTACAAATTCTTACCTATGAAAGAGAGATTTTTTTCCAAAAGCATTTCTCGCAGCAGGACTTCATGCTCATGCCCAATAGCGCTGATAGCTTTAGATTAAGAAATGGAAGAACCAACTTCAGAAAAACATCACAGGTAACAATTAATGATAAAATACATTTGCCTTCGTCTGCATTTCAGAAGTGAACAACAATTTGGACTCTAAGTTTTTAAATACCTTACAGGGACATTCAGAAGCATTTAGTACTTTGTGAAAATTAGACTACTGTATCATCAGAATACATTTTACAAAAATAAGACCAGTAAGATCATATTTATTCAATATAAATAAGGTAATATTTAAATTTTTGTTTTATTTCCCTCCCAAATTTAAAAGAAAGTGAGCTTAAAACATGTAATAAAATACCTTTTAATTTGCTCTTTACTGACTAGTGTATCAATTCTCTAATTCACTAAAGAATGAAATAAACTGCTTTTTTCTTTATATTGAGAAATAGATAGGCACCACAGCCATCTGAAACATCTTACTGTAACAAAACATCCTTTTAATTGATTTTTCAGAAGCATGAACTTATGTCAGGGAAGGATGAAATATTTCATAGTGAAGTCCTTTTCACTTCACTGACAGCCTGTTGATCCAGTGTGCTATTCTTAGCAACATGTAGAAAAGTCACCACATTAAGTATTTTTAATGTATCCTCCTGGAGGTCAAAGTTCTGTTCTGGAAGCTTTTAAGAAGAAACTTACAGAATATCATGATAAAGGACCTTATATTAGAAAATGTTAAGTTTCTAACTCTGTTTAGAATAACTTCTGAAAATTTAAACTACAGATCACCTTACAATTAATTACTTAATTTATATGAACACTTTATGCTGAACAGCAAAAATACCAACTGTACGGAATCACTGCATTTACACATATAGTTTTTATTAGCTGAAACTGTATATTATGTTAAACTGTACTAGCATTTACAGAACAAAAGGTGTAAATGAAGAACAGCAGAAATGTAAGAAAAATACTGAAAATGGAATTTATAATGCATCGTAAGCAGAAACACTTAGACTTAGTCTATAATAATACCTGTTAGTGATGTATGGCAATGACCATGGGGCAAAACTTGCAAATAACCTCACAAGCCATTTTCTGCTCATGCAATCTAGCAGTCTCGTTTCCCGTAAGCATCTGAACTATTACTGAAAAATAGCCTCTTGGCATTTACAAAGAGGTTGACTTCATACTTTAGTCCATGCATATACAATTAGATAGTTATATTTAAAATCAATATGCAATCCTTCAGAAGACATTATGCTTTTAAAACCTTAACTTTAAATTGATTTTTAACTATTTTATGCACTTCAAAATTAACATCTAATTCAGCAACATACTTGCAGATAATGCACTTGTACTGTTTAGTATTAAACTTTTCTGTACCAAAATGGAATCAGAAAACCTCTCATTATGCTCACTGATGTCACTGCAGAGTCAATAACTTCACTTGAACCAGAATCTGCAGAGGATAGAAAAGACCTTTATAGACTACAGGCAAGTTATTCTTAAAAACTGTTCATAATTCTACATGTTCTGTTATTATTCCTTTTAAACATGACACTTTCAGATGACTATAGCCAGACTGTCATAAAAATATTAATCTTACATTTCTAGATATGAAAATTAACGATCAACAATCTTTTAAAAACTCTGATTTATTAGATTAATCCACTGTCATAAAGCTGTGTTTAATGTTGAACACATTCTCAATGAATATACAAAATTATGATTAAAACCAGAAAATACAAATATAACTAAGAACTTCATCCTGTTCCTATTAAAGCTAATGGGAGCAGGGCTGAGTCTGTAGTAGATACCAGGCAAGTATTTCTAATGGAAAGAACATATTTTTAATGGGTGAGTACATGTATCACACTTAAAAAAGGGGTTTTCATGCATGACTAAACATCACTGTAGCTGTTCTATCCTGCAACTGTACAGTGAAATCAGGATCTTCCCTCAGACTGCATGCAGAGATTTAAGCAAGGAATCCCTAGGACTTGGGAGCCAATTGCCTTACTAGCTGGCTCAGTGACAGGTCATGATTTTGAAACTATTCCTTTCATAGCAGACTAAACCGGAAGAGCTACTCATTCAGGACTTCACTGAAGTCTAGTCTCCTTGTTAAAACCCAGTCTAATGGAAGGTGTCCCTGCCCATGGCAGAGGAGCTGGAACTAGATGATTTTAAGGTCTCTTCCAACCTAAACCATTCTATGATTATATGAAAACGGAGTTAGGGTTGCAGTGATATTTCCTAACTAATTACACTCTTAGTCTGGAATACTCAGTACCAAGAGAAGTTTCCCCAGGATTCTCACTGGATATTGAGGATCTCTAATTAACCATTTCAACACTAAAAAAACAAAACAAAACAAAACAAAAAAAAAAAAAAAAACACACACAAAAAAAAAAAACAAAACAAAAACAAAAAAAAAAAAAACAAAACAAACCCAATGCCAACAAATCCAACAAATTCAAGCTACATAGTTTTTTTTCCTACAGCTAGCCTCACTTCCTTTACAAAGAAGAGAAAGTAAAAGAACTGCATGGAATGTCAGAGTTTCAAAATACTAACTGATCAATCATATCTGAATGACACTCAAAAACCTTCCAATTAAAATTCATATTCATAACAAAGTAATGCCATACTGTTAAACACTAACTATGTAACAGAAGAGTTGAGACTGGAAAGTATCTCCAGAGATCGTCTAGCCCAACTCCACTGCCCAAAGCATTGTTGTCCAGTCTAATAGAAAAACAGAAATGAATTTCAACTAATCAAAACCAAAGAGGTTCAATCAGGCATATGAATGTGTAGCCACCAACTTGACAACTTCCCATGGTCCATCTGATTTTTGTTAAACAGTGTAAGAGAAAGCTTTGCAGTGATCCTCTAGTTGATTGAATGTAAAACAGAGGAGTATGAAACATGTTTTGTGAAGCAGAACTTTATGTCAGGTTAAAGCTAGACACATCTCTTCCACACAGCCTAAACTCGTCAATTGTGCACCTAAAATTTTATGGGAAAGGATACTGTTTGATGCAGTCCACCAGTGGTCCATAACAACAGTCATTCACAGTACACTGCAGACAATAAGAGAAGTAGTTTAGTGATGGGCAATGTGAAACCACTATAGTTAAAAGAATCTTAAAAACAGTAATTACTTTTCTTCAAAAAGGCTATCAGATGCTGTTCAGATTTAATCACAGAAAACAAAACCTGCATGCTTTTATTCACTATAAAAGCAAGCTATTAAAAAGTGAAATGCTCCCCTCACAAATATTGCATTGCCATTTATGGTGCACCCTGACCTCACTGATAGTTTATGATGACAGTAATTAAATGAGGTTTAAAATCTTTTACTCTGCTAGCCAGATAACAGCTCTGCCACAGGAAAAGAGGGAAAAAAAAAAAAAGGAATAAAAAAAGACAACTGTGATTAATACCTGATAGACTTGATTTGCCAGAACTCCATCTGGAATCTGAGAAGGGTCCCGTAGCATACTATTAATAAGTGTTTTGGAGGCTAAAGAAATAAGAGATAAAAACATACAAAAAACCTGTTAACTCAGTTATCCACTTGGCAGGAAGAGAGATACACTTTTGTAAAAAGAAAACATTAATGATGTAGATAATTTTAAAAATTATCAAACCAGCAACTACAAACTTTGTAGCTACTTAACCCATTCTGATACAATTAAAAGGCTTGAAACGCCAAAGGATTGCATTACCACAGAGTGAAAGCTGGCCCTTGTCTACTTACTCCGTTTTACACAACAGTTTGTATTTCAAAAGCATCTTGCTGCTCCTAAGGAAAGTGCTTAGTATAAAGAAAATGCAACTCAACAACTATAGCCTATGAGAACTTAAGGAAAAAGGTATGCAAAAATTCAAAACAACCTCTAAAAACAATGTTTGGTTGGAACAATCTTAAGCACTTTATGACTTAATGATTCCAGTAGTAATTTTCAAATTTATTTAGTGTTGACACATTTATCTCACTGTACTTAAAAGTTGGTCAAAGGCTTTCTGTGCTATTTTCAAATGTATAAGAGACGAAAGAAATCAGAAGTGAATTTAGGAGTACTTATCAGTCTTTTATTCACTAATATTGATACAAAAACAACACCAAAAAAAACAACTGCAAATCAGGAAATGCCCTTAGATTATATTCAAATAGGTCTTGCAAGCACAGGCATTATTATCTCTCCAGATGCTTAATCTGGGTATCTGCATACACCAGTTAATTACTAATAGAGGTGGAAAAGATATTCTAGAAAAATGCCCTCAAAAAAAATTCACACATTTAATTTTATGATTTAAGAGGAAAAACAACACTGTTGCACAAGCATAAGATGCCTCCTTCCTGGGAACAACTGCTGACAGAGCTCAGCTGGTGGGTATATTTGTACCG